>JAWQFJ010008807.1:22500-67946 GCA_034096865.1 Theodoxus fluviatilis | reverse complement strand
TAAGGAGTAACGACTTCAGTATTAGAGCATATGAAAGCTGAGGAGTAGCGACTTCAGTATTAGAGCATATAAAAGCTGAGGAGTAACGACTTCAGTATTAGAGCATATGAAAGCTGAGGGGTACTTAGCGACTTCAGTATTAGAGCATATGAAAGCTGAGGAGTAGCGACTTCAGTATTAGAGCATATGAAAGCTGAGGAGTAACGACTTCATTATTAGAGCATATGAAAGCTGAGGAGTAGCGACTTCAGTATTAGAGCATATGAAAGCTGAGGAGTACTTAGCGACTTCAGTATTAGAACATATGAAAGCTGAGGAGTAGCGACTTCAGTATTAGAGCATATGAAAGCTGAGGAGTAACGACTTCAGTATTAGAGCATATGAAAGCTGAGGAGTAACGACTTCAGTATTAGAGCATATAAAAGCTGAGGAGTACTTAGCGACTTCAGTATTAGAGCATATGAAAGCTGAGGAGTAACGACTTCAGCATTAGAGCATATGAAAGCTGAGGAGTAACGACTTCAGTATTAGAGCATATGAAAGCTGAGGAGTACTTAACGACTTCAGTATTAGAGCATATGAAAGCTGAGGAGTACTTAACGACTTCAGTATTAGAGCATATGAAAGCTGATGAGTACTTAGCGACTTCAGTATTAGAACATATGAAAGCTAAGGAGTAACGACTTCAGTATTAGAGCATATGAAAGCTGAGGAGTAACGACTTCATTATTAGAGCATATGAAAGCTGAGGAGTAGCGACTTCAGTATTAGAGCATATGAAAGCTGAGGAGTACTTAGCGACTTCAGTATTAGAACATATGAAAGCTGAGGAGTAGCGACTTCAGTATTAGAGCATATGAAAGCTGAGGAGTAACGACTTCAGTATTAGAGCATATGAAAGCTGAGGAGTAACGACTTCAGTATTAGAGCATATAAAAGCTGAGGAGTACTTAGCGACTTCAGTATTAGAGCATATGAAAGCTGAGGAGTAACGACTTCAGCATTAGAGCATATGAAAGCTGAGGAGTAACGACTTCAGTATTAGAGCATATGAAAGCTGAGGAGTACTTAACGACTTCAGTATTAGAGCATATGAAAGCTGAGGAGTACTTAACGACTTCAGTATTAGAGCATATGAAAGCTGAGGAGTACTTAGCGACTTCAGTATTAGAACATATGAAAGCTAAGGAGTAACGACTTCAGTATTAGAGCATATGAAAGCTGGGGAGTAGCGACTTCAGTATTAGAGCATATGAAAGCTGAAGAGTAACGACTTTAGTATTAGAGCATATGAAAGCTGAGGAGTAACGACTTTAGTATTAGAGCATATGAAAGCTGAGGAGTACTTAACGACTTCAGTATTAGAGCATATAAAAGCTATCTCCATGTGCGACTGCTTGCAGCTCGACAAAATTACTAGGCGTAGCTCATTGGGGACTTGAAGCTAACAATTAAAGAAACTTTACAAACAAATCACCCAATAAAAATTCACGTTATTGACTAGTCTTAAAGATAAGTCGTGGGAGTAAAAACAATGGGCAGGTTGTGTTGAGGCAAATCTACATTGTGACTGGAAAGCAGGCAATAACACACAAAGGGATTGCTCCTTACATGAAATGTTGATTTTCTTAGTGACTTGAAAACAACCAAAGTACTTATGGCAGTCACACATTGTCGTGCATGAATGATATGTGTTGGTCCAGTTCGCGCCACCACAGTATTGTGAAAGCCTTTGAATGAAAGCTGCATTTTGCACCGCCTCCAACCGCCAGGCAAACATCGTCTGTCATGTTCGTCTGGCTGCTGACTGGAAAGCTTCCAGTGCAGAGTGGAAACCCTCGAAGCCGAATCAATCAAAATGAAGTAAAAAGTCGAGTAGACATGGAAGTAACTAAGCTGCTTACCGTACTCTCCAGTTCACTAATCTGGTCCTGGGAGTAGAGGTTGATCTTTGTCTGTTTGGCCAACTCGTTCTTGAGCTGGGTGAAGCCCGTGGACACCTTCTGCAGCTCCTCATCCCGCGTCTTCAGCAGGTCGTGGCTCTTCTTGATCTCCATTTCCATGCGTCGGAATTTCTGCAGAGGAGCATCCAACTGATTGAAAATCTCACCAAACGGTCTTACCGATTTATGGGCTATGTGTGTTCACATAACTGTGTGTAATCCTGTGGCTAAAAAGGCACTAGAAAGGTCGTCAATCCTTTAATCTGAAACTGGCGTCGACAAGCACACGGCATTATGTAGCTCTGGACACGCAGGTAAAGGATATGGGTCTTCAGGAGTTGTGTACTTGTGGCATAC
Organism: Theodoxus fluviatilis; assembly: GCA_034096865.1. Lineage (NCBI taxonomy): Eukaryota > Metazoa > Mollusca > Gastropoda > Cycloneritida > Neritidae > Theodoxus > Theodoxus fluviatilis. The sequence continues at coordinate 65,646 of JAWQFJ010008807.1, read as the reverse complement.
AGTTCTGCAAAAGTTGACAACGAAACAGTATTTACATAATAAACACGCTGAAGCACGACTTTCTCAAGGCCCTGACAGCTCATCGATCCGCTTGATCCAATTCTGTGTTTCTTCGTGGTAAGGCAAGAAAATGACTGCGACGTGAAACGGAGTAGTATACGCAATAAGTCCATGTTACCAACAAGAAGGGCAAAGCCCATACGACTCACATGATTGACCTTGACCTTTACATGACATTGACCTTCAGGTGCCCCTCAAGGTCAAGGTCAAACAACTAAACCTAGCAATGACATCATACACTAAGAAATGCTTTACACATTTTTCCTACCAAAATACATGTGGCCTTGACCCAAGGTCAAGGTCATCCAAGGTCATGCAACACAAAGCTGTTAATTCAAGACATAGGAAGCACAATGGTGCTTATTGGCACTTTCTACCATGAGATATAGTCACTTTTAGTGGTTCACTACCCCATTTTGGTCAAATTTCATAAGGATCAAAGTGACCTTGACCTTGATGATATGTGACCAAATGTATCTTATAATGAAAGTATAACATGTGTACTACAATGTTATGAAGTTTGGAAGAGTTATCTTTCATAGTTCAGGGTCAAGGTCACTTCAAAATATGTATACAATCCAACTTTGAAGAGCTCCTGTGACCTTGACCTTGAAGCAAGGTCAACCAAACTGGTATCAAAAGATAGGGATTATTTTGCCCTATACACCATATATAGGTGAGGTATCCAATCTCAAAAACTTCAGAGAAAATTGGAAAAATGTGAAAAATGGCTGGTTTTTAGACAACATTTATGGTCCCTGCGACCTTGACCTTAAAGCAAGGTCAAGTCACTATGTATGTTTTTTGAGGCCTTGTCATCCTACACCATCATGCCAAATTGGGTGTTGATAGACTTAATAGTCTCTGAGAAAAATCCAACGTTAAAGTTTTCAGACGCCCGGACGCCCGGACGCCCGGACGGACGAAACGGGTGAGTACATAGACTCACTTTCGCTTCGCATGTGAGTCAAAAATATTTTCTTTTTTCCACCCTCATTTTGTCGATGAAGAGTTAGAATAGTCACGAACATACTTACGGTTTGGATGTGCTTCTGGATCTGAAACAAAATATAAGGTATGATGAGAACACCGAGAAGCGTGCGGGAGCATATTTGGTGCCATTTCTGAGTAAAACTGACAGTTGTGTGTTGTTCACCAAAATGACAAACTACAGTGGGCCATGAGTCATGTAAGAGGGGAGACTGCTCCTGTGGAAATTGTTGGCAATGCTGGACACAGCTGCTGCTGGCTTCACTTTCTTCCATTCTACTCAAACTGCTGATGATCCTCATGCTGTCTTGCAACTTGTACTTTGCTCACTTGCTCTTTCATTCAATGCAACAATTAAGATACATGTACACCCAACTGTCCTGTTGCGCCTCTACAGTACAAATGTGGACAAACTAATGCAGTAGTACTTAGACCTGTGCGCAGGTCTAAGTACGTCCATACTCTATACTACCGTATGGAGCTGCAGTACCACTTCTCATACTGTTTTCACTGCTCCATGTTACTTTGGAGACACGTGTAATTTTGTTCCACTGTCAGTTGCATGGCAACGAGTCAAAATCAGTCACTTTAATTGCAGCACCCCATAAAGCATTGCATTGTGATCTGTCAACAACCAAGGCTTTGATCTGCACTGAACATAATACAATACCCTTGCGTCCAAAGGTTTGTTTTTCAGCTTCCTAGATGCCTCCACCAGACGGCTTTCCAAATCAGCCTTCTCCAGGGTGAGCTCCTCGCACCGCTCATTGAGAGCCTCCAGCTCTGCTCGCAGACTGACCAACTGTCGAAGAGACCGACATGGCAATAGACAAACAGGTCTTGCCAGAAGAAATGGCGAGTGAATGCTAGTGTTGATTTCTTTATTTACTGGTAGATGTGTATCATCATGTTTCTTAGGGTTGGATACGGGTTTGGCTACCAGTTTATTCTTGCACATGAGTTGGGCTCAAACTACCCGGGTGGTTAAACGCAAGATTGGATCTGAATAATCTGACCCTGTCCAGATATAACCCAGCCTCCACCCCCGTAGCCTTTTTGCCTGGTTGAAACCACCCCTGGCTGAACTACTGACACAGAAACACAACAAGAAGGGCAAAGTCCATACGACTCACATGCTTGACCTTGACCTTTACACGACCTTGACCTTCAGGTGACCTTCAAGGTCAAGGTCAAACAACTACACCTAGCAATGACATCATACACTAAGAAATGCTTTACACATTTACCCTACCAAGGTCATCCAAGGTCATGCAACACAAAGCTGTTAATTCAAGACATAGGAAGCACAATGGTGCTTATTGGCACTTTCTACCATGAGATATGGTCACTTTTAGTGGTTCACTACCCCATTTTGGTCACATTTCATAAGGGTCAAAGAGAACTTGACCTTAACGATATGTGACCAAATGTGTCTCATAATGAAAGCATAACATGTGCCCCACGTAATTATTAAGTTTGAAACAGTTATCTTCCATAGTTCAGGGTCAAGGTCACTTCAAAATACGTATACAATCCAACTTTGAAGAGCTCCTGTGACCTTGTCCTTGAAGCAAGGTCAATTAAACTGGTATCAAAAGATAGGGCTTACTTCGCCCTATATACCATATATAGGTGAGGTATCCAATCTCAAAAGGTCAGAGAAAATTGAGAAAATGTGAAAAATGGCTGTTTTTAGACAACATTTATGGCCCCTGCGACCTTGACCTTGAAGCAAGGTCAAGTCACCATGTATGGTTTTTGACGCCTTGTCATCATACACCAGCATAGCAAATTGGGTGTTGATAGACTTAGTAGTCTCCGAGAAAAATCCAACGTTAAAGTTTTAAACGGACGCCCGGACGCCCGGACGCCCGGACGGACGAATCGGGTGAGTACATAGACTCACTTTTGCTTCGCATGTGAGTCAAAAATAGGACACACGAACAGTCATTTACTAGCATCATCTCCACTTCCTGAGAAGCATCCAACCCGATGCTTCCTCAAGAGCCACGACGAGGGTTTAGCAAATTACGGTACACCCTTACTGTACTCACAGGTACCCAGCTCTACTCGTGGGGGAGAGGGATGTGGGTGGGGGATGCGATGAGCATTAAGCACCTGACCCAAGGATGCAACTCTGAGATCCATTCATGCAGTACTGGACTTAGCACTCGCTAGTCGCTAGCGACAGCAGTAGATCAAGCAATTAAGTACTCCTGTAAAATGAGTACTTCGTAAGTCGGATGAGGAAACCCGCTTACCAACCATATTGTCCTCTCTCCTTTATGGATTCGTCGTGTTTGCCTCGTGAGTGCGCAATTAGACAGTCCTTATACAAGCCGAACGTCCGTGATTCTGCTGCACGGGAGAAACTGGGTGAAGAGTTGCCTTTGTTTGGTAGATGCACATGCTATTCATATTCTTTGGGTTTGGATATGGAGAATGGAAAACCAGTTCACTGTTGCACGTAGGTTGGACTCCACCTTAAGGGGTGGTTTAAACGCAGGATCTGAATGAGTTGATCATATCCCTATTTTCCCATTGGCCTCTAGCAGCGCGGGGCCGCCTCTGGCTGAGCGACTGGAGCAGGCCCCGAGAGCCCAGCAGACAGGGGTTCCAGTTATTGAGGGGGGCAAGGAGCGGCTCCAGCCGTATGTTACGCTTAGGCGTTGCTTGAAGCTGCTGGGTGATACTGACCTCTCTGGAAGTAGAGTTTGTGACATCGCTGTCGTTCAGCTGCATGCTGGACTGGCCTCGTGCATTGAGCCGGGCTATCAGCACCTTGTTCTCCTCTCGCAACTGATGAATGGCCCTCTGTTGGGCCAGGTCACGTGATCTCAAGCACTCTGTCTCCATGGTGAGCCCTTGCAGTTTCTCTTGCATGTCTGTGGTAAGACATGTACAGAATGTACGTAGATCGTGGAGATGAACGCAATACAATTGTACATGGAGGCTTTCGAACTACAACCAAAAATTATAGGTTACACAAAGATAGTTCATTAGCTCATTGTTGTGAGGATCGAGACACGTTGTGCCCCAAGCGGCTAGAGCTATTGGTGAATCAAGGAAAGGTAATCACACCTCTTAGCGACATGTAAAACTTCCTGTTTTGCGACGGTTTCTGATGCGTTCCGATCATGTTTGTGAATAAATTTACTGTGTAATGTGTAATAAAATGATTTGCTGCAATAATGGGGGTGTTTTGGCTTTTTTTTGTAGCAGGCGTTGTGAAATCCAACTCGACCTAGATCTACATGGTATGGGTTTGAATGGGAACGATCTATTTTTCATTATTATCTAAGAATGCAAGCTTGTTTATCAACGTATACACCCCTGTGGAATATCTTTAGGAAATGCAAAGCAATACATACCTGTCAAGAAGGTGATTTGCGGCCAGAAAATCATTCGATTAAGTGAATTCAGTTGCCGCTTCCGCAAAGAATTAGATTAAACGATCAAGCGTTGCCCTGTGACCTGCATTTCGATTGTTAAAAAGTAGGACCTTTCAATACCTTTTGATGCATTCAACATACAGCTTTGATAAATTAATGCTGTTCATGGCTTACATTTTCTTCGGATGGGTTTCTAGTATCTCAAAATATAGCTTTTTCTGCGCGAACTGGAGAGAGCTGGCGCCATTGAGTTGTCTAAAACGTAGACATCTACGCCATATCTACACGAAAGCAGTCCTCTGATTGGTTCCCTGAATAGAATCCTCCAATCAGCAGGCAGCTTTCTTCGCCGTCTTGTCACTAAGCGGTGTGAGTACACTTTCCTTGATTCACCCCTACTCTCGCCGCTAGGTGCAGCGTCTTGTAACTTTGAAGAGCAAAAGCTCGGCATGAGCTATCTTTGTGTAACCTATAATCTTTGCTACAACTGGGTCTCAAAATGCGCTCTGCTGTCTACCCTTTGGTAATTCATCCAGGAAATGATAGTAAAGGTACTGGTGTTGTGAGGCAACCTTACACAAAAATGTGATCCCCACCCACCTCCATCGACCACCCTCTTGTTGTCGTCGACGTCGTCGTCGTCGCTGTTATCGTTATTGTTATTGTCATCTTGACTTGCCTTTCACTGCCAGGTCGGAATAGGAGCCCTGCAGCTCTGCAGCCTTCTCGATGAGCAGGTCTTTGAAGGACTTGCTGGAACCAGAAGTCCTCTCCATGCCCACCTCGCCGCTGCGCCTGGCTCGCGAGTCCAGAGTTCTGTCCGAGTGGGGCCGTAACACGGGAGCAGTCCTGGGTCCGTCCCGAGGTGTTGCCGCGCCCTGGCAGTCAAGCACACGTACATGTACGCGACTGTGCATGACATTGCAAGGCTAAAGTAGGGAAAATGACAACATGAGATGTTTCAACCGTAATGTTATTTATTCAGTTATGCTTGTTCCAGAAAAAGCAGCATGATCACAGATTATTTATTTAAAAAAACACTGTATATATTGCAATGTTCAGGAAAGCAATTACGAAACATAATACGCTCGTGACTTTTCCCAGCGATTACTTCAAAACTGTTTTAACGACTTTCGTTTTGGTTTTTAATGCATGGGCTCAGTTATGCCGTAGAAGAATGGGAAAGTGTAAGTTGAATCGACATCAAGACAAGTCGAAGAATGCCAGTGAAATTTTCTTTTCCTAGGAAATGCACACACATACACTTACAGTTACACACATGCGCTCTCGTTCATGCACAAACGCACAGATGCATGCACGAACACACCCATATATGCACAAGCACAAAGGTCACGAGGCTGGTGGGGAAATGATCTCTGCGTGCGTGATGTATTGAGCGCTGCGCGCGAAAGTGTTTATGTAAGAACGTGTTTTTGTTCACCTCAGGCAGAAGACACGTATTACGCGGCGTGCGTCTCAAAGGAACAGGTTTCGGTTCCTACGAGGAAAAGAGAAACATATCACATTGACTAACATGGGCAACAGCAAAACACTGAAGAATAAATCGTTGTTATTCACGCCAGGAATATCTATTGCGGGTCGCCAGTGGGTGAACTGCTTGTAATCTTGTTGCTCGCAAAAGTTCGTCACAATGGACTTTTTAATAACCGCATTAAAGTCAAACTTGAGCTCAAACTGAGTGAACCCATCGGCGGAAAACAACAAAGAGTCCTCCCAGAAATGGAGATAGCGTAAGGCCAATCAGGAAATGATGGTTGGAGTCACCAAGTGAGATTTCTGTAGCTTTTAGAACTAATCTGAACACTGAGACAAGTAGCTGGTAGATTAAACGTGAGTAAATCCTATTGCTTACTGGAAAAGTTTTGAGTCCAAAAAGTATTCCGGAGATATATTGTCGCTTCAGAAAGTCTTTTCCTACTCTCTCTGGCTCTGATTGTTAGGGAATGACGAAAAGTGACCTGAACACACTATCAACTCTCCACAAGAAGAACCTCCGGATAATGTTGAGAATCTTCAGGCCCAGCACCATTTCTAACCAACCACTACTCGCCCAGTGCAACCAGGAAAGTATAGATACCACAGTCATGAGAAAACAATGGAGCTGGGTCGGGCGTGTCGTCCGATGAGAGCATGATTGCTTCACCCGGACGTCCCTCCACTGGACACCGGGAGGAAAATGGGAAAGAGGAAGACCCAAGGACACATGGCGGCGATTGATGGAGAGAGGACTCAAAACTTTGTGGCACATCTGGAATAGTACTCAGACGCTGGCCCAGCACAGACAGAAATAGCGAATCTTTGTTGCTGCTCTACTTGCCGTTGGACTTTGGAGGTAGTAAGTAAGAAAGAAAGAATTTTGAGCGATAGGGCCCGGCTAATTCCTCAAGCTTTAAATAATAGTTCACATTTCACATGCTTAATTGACCTTCCATGACGGAATATTGCAGCATCATGTGGAACTTAGAATTGTTCGTGCTCCCTTGACCCACCTTCAGGGAATCTTGTCTCAAGGCAGAAGACTGAATGTCACATGCCCGACGGACTAATCATCATCAGGGACTCTTGTCGCTTCGGGTACAGGTTCAAAATTCAGACGATTGATTGACTTATTATCATGACATCCCGCATCGGGTAGTAGTTTACATTCTGTACAACGATTGCATGACTAACCTACCATCTGGGAATCTTCTCTCCTCAGGTAGAAATTCACGTTTTAATTGCTTGACTGACCCACCGTCAGGGAATCTTGTCGCTTCAGGTTAAAGCTCGGGTCCGAGGGACGCTCCAAGGTTTCGTCCTTGCGGAACTTCAGCTTGCTAATCTCGTCCAGGGCCTGCATCTTCAGGGTGGTCTCGCGCACGAGCTCCTCCTGTTTGGAGACCAGCTGGATGCGTAGGCGACTCATCTCCTCCTGCAGACAAACACTCATGGCGTGGTGCCAGAACTGCCTGGGAGCACTCATGGGCAACGACAATAATGGAGTACACGTTCTATTCAAAGAGTCATCGACTCCGCTCTTCGTCGCACTAACGCACAAAATGTATCTTTGTAATATGTTGACAAGTTTCAGTGACTTTACAGAGACGTCGGTTTGTGTGTGTACGGGTGTGTGTGTGTGTGTGTGTGTGTGTGTGTGTGTGTGTGTGTGTGTGTGTGTGTGTGTGTGTGTGTGTGTGTGCATGTGTGTGGTGTGTGTGTGTGTGTGTGTGTGTGTATGTGTGTGTGTGTGTGTGTGTGTGTGTGCATGTGTGTGTGTGTGTGTGCATGTGTGTGTGTGTGTGTGCGTGTGTGTGTGTGCGTGTGTGTATGTGTGTACATATGTGTGTGAGTGTGTAATGTGTGTGTGTGTGTGTGTTTGTGTCTGTTGGTGTGTGTGTGTGTGTGTGTGTGTGTGCGTGCGTGTGTGTGTGTGTGTGTGTGTGTGTGTGAGTGTGAGTGTGTGTGTATGTGTGTGTGTGTGTGTGCGGGTTTGTATGTGTTTGTGCGTGTCTGTCGAGGGGGTGGGTGGGTGGGTGGGTTTGTGTTTGTGTGTGTGTGTGTGTGTGTGTATGTGTGTGTGTGTGTGTGTGTGTGTGTGTGTGTGTGTGTTTATGGCAAACAGTAACACGATGGAATGGATTCTCACCAACACTCAGGAAAAGTGATCAAATGCTCGCATAGACAACTGTAACTTCTTACACTTAGTTGCTTCTTCCTATTTAGTGTACCAACCTTTACTGAATCTCAAACATGTCTCTTTCCCACATTGCCTCAAGCAAGTAAATATTTTGTAGTGCTTAGGGGGAAATGCATTCTCCGTGCAGTATTTGGTCACTCTGCAATGCCCCAACTATGAGGAAGGAAAGGGAAGGGAAGGGGAATATAAGGTAAGGGAAGGTGAGGGTAATGGAAGACAAGGTAAGGGAAGGTGAGGGTAATGGAAGAGAAGGGTAAGGGAAGAGAAGGGTAAGAGAAGAGAAGGGTAAGGGAATAGAAGTGTAAGAGAAGAGAAAAGTAAGGGAAGAGAAGTGTGAGGGGAGGGGAGGGGAGGGGAGAGGAGGGGAGGGGAGGCGAGGCGAGGGGAGCAGGAGGGGAGGGGAGGGGAGGGGAGGGGAGGGGAGGGGAGGGGAGAGGAGGGGAGGGGAGGGGAGGGGAGGGGAGGGGAGGGGAGGGGAGGGGAGGGGAGGGGAGGGGAGGGGAGGGGAGGGGAGGGGAGGGGAGGGGAGGGGAGGGGAGGGGAGGGGAGGGGGGAACCTGTGGATGGTATCGCGTACACAAACCTATCGTCGTTCGGCTTTTAAGAGAAGAAGGTGGCTGGAATAATGTCTCATGTAAACAGGACATTCTATTTTAAAACATCAACAACAACAAAACTATGTTTCCTCAAGCAAACAAAGACTTACCTGGGTTTCTTTGTCGAATGAAATACTAGCGGATGTGAACGGTTGCTCAGCTTTCTTGAAGTTATCTAAGAACCTCAGTACAACGTCGGCCTGTAAAACACACCATTTCGTAAGTTTACTCACTGATCTATTCTTGCAATACAGTAATTGACTAAGTGTGAAAAAGTACAATAAACTTTCCAAAGATGAAGAGACCAGTGTTGCCATGTGATTGTATCGAAAGCTGAAGAGACCAGTGTTGCCATGTGATTGTATCGAAAGCTGAAGAGACCAGTGTTGCCATGTGATTGTATCGAAAGCTGAAGAGACCAGTGTTGCCATGTGATTGTATCGAAAGCTGCACGGGTGGTTTCAGAAGACCGTGGGCATATGAATATGTCGACTGTAAACGCAAATTCACTAATTAAATTAACAAGCAAACGAGACTGAGAACGAGAGAGAGAGAGAGAGAAAGAAAGAGAGGGAGAGAGAGAGAGAGAGAGAGGGAGGGGGGGGGGGGGGGGGGGGAGAGGAAGGGAAGAACAAGAAGGGCAAAGCCCATACAACTCACATGCTTGACCTTGACCTTTACATGACCTTGACCTTCAGGTGACCTTCAAGGTCAAGGCCAATCAACTACACCTAGCAATGACATCATACACTAAACTAAGACATGCTTTACACATTTTTCCTACCAAAATACACGTGGCCTTGACCCAAGGTCAATGTCATTCAAGGTCATGCAACACAAAGCTGTTAATTCAAGACATAGGAAGCACAATGGTGCTTATTGGCACTTTCTACCATGAGATATGGTCACTTTTAGTGGTTCACTACCCCATTTTGGTCACATTTCATTACGGTCAAAGTGACCTTGACCTTGAAGATATGTGACCAAATGTGTCTCATGATGAAAGTATAACATGTGCCCCACATAACTATTAAGTTTGAAACAGTTATCTTCTATAGTTCAGGGTCAAGGTCACTTCAAAATATGTATACAATCCAACATTAAAGAGCTCCTGTGACCTTGACCTTGAAGCAAGGTCAACCAAACTGGTATCATGGTATCAAAAAATAGGACTTACTTTGCCCTAAATACCATGTATAGGTGAGGTATCCAATCTCAAAAACTTCAGAGAAAATCGAAAAAATGTAAAAATGGCTGTTTTTTAGACAACATTTATGGCCCCTGCGACCTTGACCTTGAAGCAAGGTTAAGTCACCATGTATGTGTTTTGACGCCGTGGCATCATACACCATCATGCCAAATTGGGTGTTGATAGACTTAATAGTCTCCGAGAAAATCCAACGTTAAAGTTTTAAACGGACGCCCGGACGCCCGGACGGACGAAACGGGTGAGTACATAGACCCACTTTTGCTTCGCATGTGAGTCAAAAATGCTAACAAGAGGCTTCCACGGTTTAAAAACAAATTAAAACTCACATCTTCTGCCACTTCCTTGTTGGTCTTGGCCAGGGCCAGGATTTTGTTCTGGAGAGCAATCACATCCAAAGACTCCACCGCAGTCGGATTCGGTTCATTGTCCTTGTCCAGCTTCTCACTGGCCCTGTCTGGCGCCTTGCTCTCGTCCAGTGCGCCGTGCATGCCATCCACTTGGGCTGTGGACAAAGCATAGTGGACGCTTTCAGTGATGCACCTACCCCTCTGCATGACTGCATTAGCTTTGGTTCAACGTCTACGACGTGCCAAAGCAAAAACAAAAAGTATTTAAAGGAACTTCTCTTCCCTTCCAACTTATCTATAACATATACTAGTTCCTGGCAACCTCATCCCCACCCACACCCAGTGCTCTTCCCTCTTGCATGAGTACACGGTCAGCCCCTCAGTCTCTACTCGCTTGTTGAAACCTTGTCTTTTGACAGGCGGAGATGGGCGAGCATGCTTTGGGGTTGGACGATGTGCGGGGCGCAGTGCCGTGTTCTATCCTTGGGACGAGAAGAATCTGGGTTTTATTTTACGTATCTTTCAGTGAAGGTTTTGAAAGGGGGGGGGTGCAAAGTTCTTTTTTGTTTTGTTTTGTATCTTATCAGCGAAGCGCCGAGCATGCTAGGGGGGTCCGGGGGCATGCCCCCCCGGAATTTTTTTATAAAAAGGAAGCAAAATGGTGCAATCTGGTGCAATCTGAGCATTTAATTTTACTAGTGCATTCCTATATTTATCAGCATCTCTCTCTCTGCACCCACCCACCCCTTTTTATTTTGGCTGGGGGGGGGTGCAATTACATCACTATATTTAATCAACATATTTCTCTTTCCATTTTTTTATTTATGTATTATCATTGTTTATGTATTTTATTTCTTTAATTTATTTAGTTAGTTTTTTGGCTGGGGGTGGAATTACATTTACATTACTATATTTATCAGCATCTCTTTCTCTTTTTTGTTCTGCCGAGGGAGGGGGGGGGGGTGCAATTACATTTACATTACTATATTTATCAGCTTCTCTCTCTTTTTTTTTAAGCCGAGGAGGGGGGGGGGTGCAATTATATTTACATTCCAATATTTATCAACATCTCTTTCCCTGAGGGGGGGGGGGTGCAATTACATTTACATTACTACATTATCAACATATCTCTTCTTTTTTTTCCTTTCATTTTTTTCTTTTTTTTTTTTTTTTTTTGTCCCGCTGGGGGGGGGGGTGCAATTGCACCCATTGCACCCCCCCCCCCCCAGATCCGCCCCTGTGACTCATCGAGTTGAAATGTCATGTTTCAGTCTTTGTGCACTGCTCGTGACGTCCATCAAAGGTCTGAGTGAGTGCAGAAAGAAGGTATTTATTCGAAGGCAAGATAATGCTGTGTACAGAGGCGTGTGACGCAAGTATTCTTGAAGTGGCTACATTGTTGAGTTGACTTTTGCCCAGAGCGCTTTGCGTAGACACGCATACTATAGACACAGATGGCCGCAGATTATTTAGTTTACAAGAAAACATGTTCACTATGCGATGATATGACAATCACTTGTATCGAAGAACGTTTTTAAAACGTCATACAGTCATTAATGAACTTAATCACAGCTTTTTAATAATGAAACAAGAAGGGCAAAGCCCATACGACTCACATGCTTGACCTTGGCCTTTACATGATCTTGACCTTTACATGGCCTTCACCTTCAGGTGACCTTCAAGGTCAAGGTCAAACAACTAAACCTACCAATGACATCATACACTAAGAAATGCTTTACACATTTTTCCTACCAAAATACATGTGACCTTGACAAAAGGTCAAGGTCATCCAAGGTCATGCAACACAAAGCTGTTAATTCAAGACATAGGAAGCACAATGGTGCTTATTGGCACTTTCTACCATGAGATATGGTCACTTTTAGTGGTTCACTACCCCATTTTGGTCACATTTCATAAGGGTCAAAGTGACCTTGACCTTGATGATATGTGACCAAATATGTCTTACGATGAATGTATAACATGTGTACTACAATGTTATGAAGTTTGGAAGAGTTATCTTCCATAGTTCAGGGTCAAGGTCACTTCAAAATATGTATACAATCCAACTTTAAAGAGCTCCTGTGACCTTGACCTTGAAGCAAGGTCAACCAAACTGGTATCAACAGATAGGGCCTATGTTGCCCTATACATCATATATAGGTCAGATATCCAATCTCAAAAACTTCAGAGAAAATTGGAAAAATGTGAAAAATGGCTGTTTTTAGACAACATTTATGGTCCCTGCGACCTTGACCTTGAAGCAAGGTCAAGTCACCATGTATGGTTTTTGAGGCCTTGTCATCCTACACCATCATGCCAAATTGGGTGTTGATAGACTTAATATTCTCTGAGAAAAATCCAACGTTAAAGTTTTTTTACAGACGCCCGGACGCCCGGACGGACGACACGGGTGAGTTCATAGACTCACTTTTGCTTCGCATGTGAGTCAATAAAGGACTTCTTTAAATTAGTTAAGATAATAGGACATTGGCACGGTTATGTTCTTTCATTCGAGCGAGCGAATTTATATCAAAGTTAGCGACAGTCATGCATCCCGTTATTTCTTCATATTAACAACAGCGATGTAGAGGGCAAAGTAAACTTATTCTCATCTTTCCACCTGTTAAAATTTCTTGACAAAGAAGCGTGTCATCAAACCATAGCGCAAACAGTGTGGTAAAAACTGCGGTATTCATTTCCCAAGAGTGTCGAGAGGCAAGAAGCGAATTTCCTTTTCTTTTCATGGTACATTGTAGAAGCCTCATTACGAAGATAAACAGTAGGTAGTGGGCATCAACAACTGTTGGGCCAAGGAACAGCTTCTATGTACGCACTCATGATTGTATTGTATGCCTCCATCATTTTCTTGTTTTCGCTTTTGAGCTGGGCATTTTCCTGCTTCAGGCACTTGATGCGATCATCGCCAACGTCCTGGAGAGGCAAAGATAAGGAGGTCAACGTTTGCTGTTTGACGTTTCAGATACGTCAAAAGCATGTGTACATGTTTGTGTGCAGGAACGTGCTAGTTAACGCATGCATGTGTAGATAATTGCATGTGTGAGTGAATGAATGGATGAGAGAGAGAGAGAGAGACAGAAAGAGAGAGAGAGAGACAGACAGACAGACAGTCACATACACACACATAAGCACACATACAGAGAGAGAGAGAGAGAGAGAGAGAGAGAGAGAGGCCTACATGACTCTGAATGTGCCTACTTATGATTTAGCACACATTTAAATCTGGATACTTGCATAATTGCATACAAAATATCTATTCCGTATTCTTGAATACATAGCCATATGAATTTTGAAAGCATCGATGTGACATGTTAATTAATTCCTACCTCAGTGTGCTCACTGGAATCGAAATCCTTCATCTCGCACTGAAATGTCATGATAAGATAATAATGTTGAGGACAGTGTTCAGCAAGATTGATCAAAAACTGCTGCGGAGATATACGATTTTCTACCATTTCGCTCAGTCAGAACGAGAGTGGCATTTGTAACTGTCACTTATTAATTGTCTTTTAGTCTAAACGAGTAGGTGTTAATCGACAAAATTACCCTTCACCATGAAATGAATACTGAACGATACTTGCTGATCTTGAGTGGCAGGGCAGAAATCAAAGTGGGGAGGTGTGTGTGTGTGTGTGTGTGTGTGTGTGTGTGTGTGTGTGTGTGTGTGTGTGTGTGTGTGTGTGTGTGTGTGTGTCAAAGTTGTTTATCTGCGGATTATGACTCCATTGTGGAGTATGATTATTACTTTATGCGCCCGTTTAGGTGTCCCCCTCAGCAACAAAAAATTGAACACTAAGCAAAACAAGTGGGAAATTTGTTTCGTACATTCCGCAATTAACGAACAGCCACGAGCAATCGGGCTCTACTACGCGTTAAGTTCACCGTCACAAGCGCGAATGAACTCAACATGATCGCCATATAATTGTGGCCTTCCTTCGGTCTCGGGGAATCCCCTTCTACATTGTCAGACCGATTTCTATTGTACAATTTAGAATAGAAGTCTCCGAAATATGGAATGATAAGATTTCGTCGTTATCGATACCTGTCCCTTCATTCTCTAGAGCTCTATTTTGGAGAGAAAAAAGAAGAAAGGTTTTAACCACCTGTCATCTTGGGCAGCCCGTAACCTCCTATTAAAAGGTCATATCTTCATGTGATAATATGCTATTTTAAAGGAAATATACATAACCTTGTGGTGAAATCAATATATTAAAATATCTTATAGAATTACAATATTCGTGTTATAGTGGAGGGTGACAAATGACAAAAAGTAACCGCGAATTTTGCGATGGAAGCCTACGTATCGCACAATGCAAAAAGAGATATATTGAAATTTTCCCCCAAGACTCACCTCAGTATCAGTGACTCTACAAAAACGATTTCAACAACAACAATTATATAGAACGTGACATTTGCCACAGGAGCTTCCAAGGGCCCGCTATTGCAAAGTAATTGCACACAGTGAATTCTGTGAAAGGGATGCATCAGTTACTGAAACTGTGAAAGAGGGAGAAGAGACGTTTCTCGCTCCATGACCAAAGAACACACGGATACTCACAGAGGGATCGGATTGGTGGTCGTTGTCACTGGTTTCCATGGCCTTTGGCTGAGCGTCCATGATCTTCCCAGCAAAGAAGCGGACGGATGGTGGGTAGATGGAGAGATCGTTTCCAAGGGTCTGCACGGCCAGTTCAGGGTTGATCTTGGCGCACGCCAGGAACAGCTTCTCGATGGAGCCGTCTAGCCTGGGGGAGGCCGGGGTCTTGGTCTCCCTCGTGCTAGCGTCTTCGACATCAGAGGACGCAGTGCTGGAGGATGTGGTGGCGTCAATGCTCGACTCCTCCTCGAGCTCCCCGCTGTCAGAAGAGTCGTGGTAGCTCGGTTCTTGCGTGGTCTTATTCTGGGAAGGATTCTCTGTGTTCTCATTCTTGCTGGCTGCGATTTTGGGAGGAGGGGTCTTCTTGAAGTCCTCTCTGTGTGGCTCCCTGGATTCATCGCCGTCGCATGCTGGCTTTGCCTTTCGGGCGCCAGAAGTGGTCTTGCTCTGGACGGCTTCGCGTGAAAAGCATTCGCTCTTGATGTTGCAGCTCTCAGAATCGGTTGCTAAGGAAACCTTTTCGGTGTCCGATTTTGCGTACACCAAGGACTCAGTTTTGGAGGGCGTCAACATCTTGGACGAGTCAGATGAATACATCTTCTCGAATGCAGAGTCGGAACGGACCATTTCGTTTTTGCCCAGGGCAGTGGACGGAGCATTAGTGACATCAGATTCATCGTTAAGGACTTCGTCCTTGCTGCGGTCTGCGGGTACTTTAAGAGGTGGAGATTTCAGTGGAGTCGACTTCTTGACCTTGGAGCGATCCTCGCTCTCTGGTTTCTCCTTTTTTCGTGCGTTCTCTCCGTCAGCTTTCTGGCGAGAGGCGTCCGTCTTGCACGACGTCCCACTCGAGTCGCTGGTCGCGGAACAATCGCAGCTGCTTTCAGTATCAACGTTCTCCATTGGTCCAAAGGCACCGTTCTGCGAGCAGGACATCTCGCTGACCATATCAAGCTCCTCGTTGTTGCTGTACTCTGACCAGCCTTCGCCGATGTGGTCTGTATCCTGGTCAGAGGAGTAGGCGCGCAGTCTCTCAAACGCTCTGGTGCGGCGCCCCTCGTGAGTGAGACCGGGGATGTTGGCGGCCAGAGCTCCAGAGAGGGAAATGAACCGCATGGTGAAGTCGCTCCAGCGCCTAAGAAGCAGGTTCTTGCTGTCCAGGTCGTTTACCTCTGAATCCTGGGTCACTGTGTTGTTCACCTCTCCCTCCTGACTGGGGCTGCGCAAGAAGGTGTTCTGGTACTCTCTCTTCACGCTTGCTCATGTTCACAGACTTGTGCAAGGCTTCGAACGAAGGCCTCATTTCATTCAGCAACGCGTCAACGGCGACTTCGCTCCCGCCTGCCGCTTGGTTGAAGTCAATGTTGTCAGCTTGAGAGTTATCTGCGGAGGGACGTTGTCCTGTGGTTTCATGGATGACAGCGTTCTTCGTCTGGCTGCAGTGGTCTCCCTGGGCGTCCGTCATGGCCTGACCCGTTACTCCTGAGCACTCGTCCAGTTTCTGCACGTTTGCTCCATCGTTGGTGTCACCCAAGAGTTTCAGCTTTGCTTCTTCTGGTTCCCCAGCGGCATCGGGCGTCTCGCCCGTCTCCCTCTTCCTCTCATCGACATGAATTCTGAAGCTCCAGTAGTCCAGCAGGGGGGCGTCCGAGTTCGTCACTCTCAGCTCCTCTTCTTCCTTCATGTACTTGACGAACTCAGCCATCAACGTCATGGACACAGCATGTTGGGGCTCCCCATAGCCGGGCGTGTACTTGACGGCCGTCTCCAGCAGCGACTCGAAGTACTTCAGCAGGATCCAATCTAGCGTGCTGTTCCGCGGCGCCTCAGCCTGGTCATCGTGGCAGTCCCGCCACAGACCCAATGCCTTCTCCAGCAGCACCAGAGCCTCCGCTTCCGAGGCAGTGTCTGGCTCACCCGCGTAGTTCTGATGGTAGGGTACAAACGGGTGAGTCAGTTTGAGTGCATGAATGGAAGGATGGCGGATGGATGGATGGTTTGACAATCAGAGAGATGAAAGAACGGAGGGATGGAAAGACAGACAGATGGTAGACGGACAGACAGATGGTCAGCCAGGAGCAACAAGCCATCAAAGAGGAAGACATGTTCACCACACTTAACATTTCATGTAGAGGTAAACATGGGTAATCAAGAAACAAGAAGGGCAAAGCCCATACGACTCACATGCTTGACCTTGACCTTTATATGACCTTGACCTTTAGGTGACCTTCAAAGTCAAGGTCAAACAACTAAAGCCTAGCAATGACATCATACACTAAGAAATGATTTACACATTTTTCCTACCAAAATACATGTGACCTTGACAAAAGGTCAAGGTCATCCAAGGTCATGCAACACAAAGCTGTTAATTCAAGACATAGGAAGCACAATGGTGCTTATTGGCATTTTCTACCATGAGATATGGTCACTTTTAGTGGTTCACTACCCCATTTTGGTCACATTTCATAAGAATCAAAGTTACCTTGACCTTGATGATATGTGACCAAATGTGTCTCATGACGAATGTATAACATGTGCCCCACATAATTATTCAGTTTGAAACAGTTATCTTCCATAGTTCAGGGTCAAGGTCACTTAAAAGTATGTATACAATCAAATTTGAAGAGCTCCTGTGACGTTGACTTTGAAGCAAGGTCAACCAAACTGGTATCAAAAGATAGGGCATACTTTGCCCCATATACCATATATAGGTGAGGTATCCAATCTCAAAAACTTCAGAGAAAATTGAGAAAATGTGAAAATGGCTGTTTTTAGACAACATTTATGGCCCCTGCGACCTTGACCTTGAAGCAAAATCCAACGTTAAAGTTTTCGGACGCCCGGACGCCCGGACGCCCGGACGCCCGGACGGACGAAACGAGTGAGTACATAGACTCACTTTTGCTTCGCATGTGAGTCAAAAAAGGTAATCCTTACCTTCAATCCATAACCCTGACAGCTGCTGCGACTCAGGTGTTTCTGCAGCCTAACCAAAGGGCCGATCTTGCGCTGCAGCTGTTTCCTCATGGCCCTCTGCTTCTCGGAGTCCATTTGGACCTCTTTGCCCTCTACGTACTCAGTCGGCATCTTGTTCTCGGCCAACGCTTCTTCCTTCGCGGGAAGGTCTTCTGCCGTGTCCTCGGCGCCGCACACTTCGCGCTCGAGACTCACGCTCGCCTGGTCATCGTTCCCATCGCTGCCTTCCACTTTGACTTCGGGTTCCTCGTCCACGGACTCGGTCACCTCGGGGAGAATACCCTTGACGAAGGATTCCTCCAACTCTGCCTCCTTCTCCTCCACGATGCTGTCATCGGCGATGTCCGATAGGACCCTCTCGCAGTCCTGCTGGTCGATATCCGGGTCGTGCGACAGGTGGCAGGCCTCGTTGCTGTCCAGAACGACGGGGTGGTAGGCCTCGAAGTCCTCTCCGCCTTCGCCCTCGGCCTCGTCTGAATGACAGTGGTGGTCCGACTCGTTGTAGTTGGGCTTCTTGAGGGCGATCTCGTCCTTGCCGATGATTCTGGAGGCGCCGTGGCCGGGGTCGCTCTCGCCGTCAGGTTCCTCTGGTGCTCCGGGACTGGGAGATAGGCTCACTGCCCGCCAGTCCCGGCGCCCGCAACCCTCCCTCGGAGAGCCCTCTGTATGGGGCCTCCGAGAGGACGAAGAGGAGGAAGAGACGGCGACGTCGGCAGCGTCATGCATGGAGTGGTAGGAGTCAGGACCCCTGGCCCTCGGCTCCTTGTCCTTGGCCACCTTGTGCACCGACACCACCTCGTTGAAGCGTACGTTGCCCCGTCCCATCGTGCTGCCTGTCTGACTCTTGCAAGAGGGCAGCTGTTGGACGGATTAGAAATGAAACGTCCCTTACTCATCACTGGTACGACAGAGACAGAGGTTTGCAGTTTTCACTTTGTGTGAATAGCGTTCAGAATGGGACACACCTTTTGATGAACCGTCGAATGTATCTGAATCCATATTTAAACAAACCTGCTGAATATTGGAGCGAGCATTGGTTGTCTACTGGTAGGCAGGAGTGTGATAAAGAAGCGAAATATAGCTCAAGATTTCTGTTGTGCCCTTAAGAAGCAAGACCAGAAAATAACAAGAAGGGCAAAGCCCATACAACTCACATGCTTGACCTTGACCTTTACATGACCTTCACCTTCAGATGACCTTCAAGGTCAAGGTCAAACAACTAAACCTACCAATGACATCATACACTAAGAAATGCTTTACACATTTTTCCTACCAAAATACATGTCCAAGGTCATGCAACACAAAGCTGTTAATTCAAGACATAGGAAGCACAATGGTGCTTATTGGCACTTTCTACCATGAGATATGGTCATTTTTAGTGGTTCACTATCCCATTTTGGTCACATTTCATAAGGGTCAAAGTGACCTTGACCTTGATGATATGTGAGCAAATGTGTCTCATGATGAAAGTATAACATGTGTACTACAATGTTATGATGTTTGGAAGAGTTATCTTCCATAGTTCAGGGTCAAGGTCACTTCAAAATATGTATACAATCCAACTTTAAAGAGCTCCTGTGACCTTGACCTTGAAGCAAGCTCAACAAACTGGTATCAAAAGATAGGGCTTACTTTGCCCTATATACCATATATAGGTGAGGAATCCAATCTCAACAACTTCAGAGAAAATTGGGAAAATGTGAAAAATGGCTGTTTTGTAACATTTACGACCCCTGCGACCTTGACCTTGAAGCAAGGTCAAGTCACACTGTATGTTTTTGTACGCCTTGTCATCCTACACCATCATGCCAAATTGGGTGTTGATAGACTTAATAGTCTCCTAGAAAAATCCAACGTTAAAGTTTTTTACGGACGGCAGGACGCTTGAACGCCTGGACGCCCAGACGCCCCGACGCCTGGCCGGACGACACGGATGACCTAGTATGAAAGTATAACGTGTACTACAATGTTATGAAGTTTGGAAGTTATCTTCCATAGTTCGGGGTCAAAGTCACTTCAAAATATGTATACAATCCAACTTTCAAGAGCTCCTGTGACCTTGAAGCAAGGTCAAGTCACTATGTATATTTTTGTACGCCTTGTCATCCTACAGCATCATGGCAAATTGGGTGTTGAGACTTAATAGTCTCCGAGAAAAATCCAACGTTAACGTTTTTTTACAGACTCCCGGACGCCCGGACGCCCGGACGCCCGGGCGGACGAAAAGGGTCAGTACATAGACTCACTTTTGCTTCGCATGTGAGTCAAAAATGTAATGCAGTTGATCATTTCATGCTGCAAGTCTGCCGTTTTACGAAGTAAAGGTCAGCTTTCCCTTACAATAAAAGTCAAAAATTAAAAAAAAAAGTTGATGAGTGCGCTGGAAGGAATATATTTATATTTATAACAAGAAGGGCTAAGGCCATACGACTCACATGATTGACTCTGACCTTTACATGACCTTGACCTTCAGGTGACCTTCAAGGTCAAGGTCAAACAACTAAACCTACCAATGACATCATTAACTAAGAACTGCTTTACACATTTTTTCCTACCAAAATACATGTGACCTTGACCCAAGGTCAAGGTCATCCAAGGTCATGCAATACAAAGCTGTTAATTCAAGACATAGGAAGCACAATGGTGCTTATTGGCACTTTCTACCATGAGATATGGTCACTTTTAGTGGTTCACTACCCCCATTTGGTCACATTTCATAAGGGTCAAAGTGACCTTGACCTTGATGATATGTGACCAAATGTGTCTCATGACGAAAGTATAACACGTGTACTACAATGTTATGAAGTTTGGAAGATTGATCTTCCATAGTTCGGGGTCAAGGTCACTTCAAAATATGTATACAATCCAACTTTGAAGAGCTCCTGTGACCTTGACCTTGAAGCAAGGTCAAGTCACTGTGTGTGTTTTTGTACGCCTTGTCATCCTACACCATCATGCCAAATTGGGTGTTGATAGACTTAATAGTCTCCGAGAAAAATCCAACGTTAAAGTTTTTTTACGGATTAAAGGACGCCCGGTCTGCCCGGTATGAAAGTATAACATGTATACTACAATGTTATGAAGTTTGGAAAAGTTATCTGTCATAGTTCAGGATCAAGATCACTTCAAAATATGTGTACAATCCAACTTTAAAGACTTCCTGTGACCTTGACCTTGCAGCAAGATCATTCAAACTGGTATCAAAAGATAGGGATTAATTTGCCCTATACACCATATATAGGTCAGGTATCCAATCTCAATAACTTCAGAGAAAATTGGGAAAATGTGAAAAATGGGTGTTTTTAGGCAACATTTATTACCCCCTGCGACCTTGACCTTGAAGCAAGGTCAAGTCACTATGTATGTTTTTTGACGCCTTGTCATCATACACCATCACGCCAAATTGGGTGTTGATAGACTTAATAGTCTCCGAGAAAAATCCAACGTTAAAGTTTTTCACGGACGCCCGGACGCCCGGACGCCTGGACGGACGACACGGGTGAGTACATAGACTCACTTTTGCTTCGCCTGTGAGTCAAAAAGTGAATAAATAAATCTAATTTGTAATTTATGTTCATTAAGGAGGGTGGCTATTGGAAACGGTGATGAGACTGCAGCACGTAAATGTACGTGTGCGTGCATACAGGACTGTTAGTGCGTTTGTGCATGTGCACTCTGTGTGAAGGAGTATGCACGCACGCATTTGTGTGCTTTTTTGTGAACATGTACATTTCTAAGTACATGTACGAGTACGTGGATTTGCGGATTTGCGGGGTTGAGGACGCACGCATCCTCTTCTTTCTGTTATCTTTTGTTTGAGACTCATACAAATTTGAAGGCGCGCTTGGGTCTTTGATGGCATATGTACGGTCTTGCTCGCTCCTACGTCTCAGATGTGCACCAAAACCTTAACCTTTACCGACTTCTGGAAAAATTTGTTTAAAGATCCGACATGTTCATTCTAAGAAATGTTGACGACAAAATAGAGTTCTCAATACCTGATCAATGAGATGAATAAGTTGAATAGAGTTTTACGACCTATCAACTTGTCTATACTGCATGTATGTACGACTGGTTAGGGTGTGAGCGATTCAAGTCTCGATGTCCCTAGTTATTCCAAATTCACGAATAGCGTAGAGAGACGCGGTGGGTCTGTTTTAACTCCCAACCCACGGCGTGATACCTGATCACAACTACAAAGATGTATGCCAGGTCGACAAAACGAAAAGGTTAATCCTAGAGTAAAGAAAATAAGGTGATAGGGATGGTAGTGTGGATGATGGTATAACTTGTGGGAAAATGATCGCGTGCCTTATTCAAGAGAGTATGTTAATGTAATAATGTTTCCGCAGGAGCCCATGTGACGCGCGAAAAATCCCTAAATATCATCTTCTTTCATCTTACCTCCATTTCTTGCTCGTTGGATCCAGCCGCCGACTGCTTGGCAACATGTCCACTGTGCACACTATTGGCTTCGCCCTTCTCCCTCACGGGGGATTCAAAATCCGTGTCATTCTCTGAGAGTCTGTGTGTCTTCAGTTGGAACTCGGAATCCCTGCAACCAGAAGGCAGGCCTCCAGTCGAGCTTATATGCAACCAGAGAACTTTGGCCTTGTGAGAAGAGCCTTGTCCAAAGATGCAAGTTTCGACTTCATAAGATTCACATCTGGTCAACTGTGAGAGTTTTCTTTGATTACCAGCCTACTTCATGCTTGAGAGTACCATCACATGCTGCACAAGAAGCCTGTTTTTGTGTGTTTGTCGTGAATAGTCATGAGAACAATACAACAGTACTGACGTTCTCTTTCAGTAAATTTGACAATACTTGAATATAGGTCAGCACGAATCGCACCATACTGCCGCGATAAAATATTCACAACTCCATATCAGCATTTTACGTTTTCAATATGGGATCTTATTATGTTTCTATTTGCTTCAGTGACGAAAGAAACATTCACCTCTGAAATATTGACAAAGGGCTTGAAAATATCGTCATAACAATAAATTGGTAACTCGCTTTTGCTCTGAATAGTTTTGACTGAAGATGAACTGGAATCAGTTCTGCATGTAGTAAAACAGCTTTTCCCTGGGGGGAAAACTCAGAGAATCCAGAGGCTAGTCGACTGGGATGCGTACTTATCGTTGCTTTGGGCTGGGGACTCCGCTCCATCTTCAAATTCCGCATTTTCATCTGTGCTGTGCTCGTTCTGCTTGTGTTCCATGCCTGAAGAAATCTGCATGAAAAAAACCCTAAGGTGTGATGCTATCCCTTCAGTCCAGTTGTCACCGAGCGCTTTTGTGCGCGTGTGCGGACTTGTGTGTTTAATGACTTTTCTTTCATTCCTTCTCTCACACTTTCTAGGCCTTTACGTCCGTTGAAACTATCTCTTCGTTTTTCCTTTTGTTTGTCTTCATCTCTCTCCTTCCATCCTCCCATTCTTTACAACTCTCTCTCTCTCTCTCTCTCTCTCTCTCTCTCTCTCTCTCTCTCTCTCTCTCTCTCTCTCTCTGTCTGTTGTGTGTGTAAGTGTGCGTATGTGTGTGTATGTGTGTGTGTGTGTGTGTTTATGTGTGTGTGTGTGTGTTTTTGTGTGTTTGTGTGTGTGCGCGCGCGTGAGTGTGAGTACGCGTGTGTGTGCTCGCATGCGTGTATATGTGTGTGTATGCGCGCGCGTGTGTTTTTCTGCCTGTCTATCTCTGCCTGCCTCTCTGTTATCTCATTCTCTCTTTCTGTCCTTCTTCCATCTTGCCTCTGCATCGTCGCTTTCATGGGAACGCAATGGCACTTGCTCAAAGACGTCGGAGCCTGAGGACAGCGATTCTCGTTCCAAAGAGTGCATCTCCTCCTCATCTGCCTCTCGGTCTGAGCAAGTCTCCACTCCAGCCTGGTCACGCTCCGGGTCTGCGGCCAGAGGGGAAAGTGCGGGGCTGGCGTTTGTGGCGGGGGCAGTAGGGGAAGTCCATGCGGTTTTTGGAGAATGTGGCTCCGAGAACTGCAAAAGAAATGGTAGGTCTTACAAAAATGTCTTTTTGTTAGCCATTTTCATATTATAATGTAGTGTCGAAACCCTACAGTACAAAAAGGGTGAGAGAAAAAAATCGGAATCTCTTGCGGGAATCAAACCAGCGACCTTCCGATTAAGGTTTCAAGCGCTCTCACTTAGGAAGTACTAATGTAAACACATACGCGCGCACGCGCGCACTACAACAATCAACACCAGAACAGCCACCAGCTCCACCACTAACGACATCAATGAAAGCAGCAGCAGCGGCGGCTCTAGCGGCAAAACGACGACGACGACGACGACAAAGACAACGACGGCAACGAATTCAACGACAACATTAACAACGACGCCGGCGACGACAACAATAACGAGAACGACACATCACTGACGCCGAAAACAACGTACGATTACGACAATAACAACAACATGGAGAACGATGACAACAACAACGACGAAAACAGCAACTTGGTGCCTGGTGGCCAAGTACCTGCAGGTTGGTGGCGGGTCTTGGAGGGGGAGTCAGGAAGGAGCCCTCCTCAAAGACGTCCTCGTGGCGGGCCCACTCCGCCTGGTCCTCGTAAGCCTCGACCTTTGAACCCCGCTCTGGCCCTGAGGCCATGGCTGCGCCTGTGTCTGAGCTCTCGCCCACTACAACAACAAACAACAACAATAACAACAACAAAGAAAGTAAAGACGGTCGATTTGTATGAATGTTTACCAACCATGCAGGAGTATGTAAATCCTTTACTATTTACCCCCTGTTCCTTGGGCCATTTGATCAGTCATTGACAGGTGACATATGGCAAACACAGAATCAGACAGCTTCCATCATCTCCACTCCACGGGGAAAATTTCAAGTCAAGGCTGATTCGTGACTGCATTAAGGGTCAGCCGCGACACAGAGCGCCTGCACTGCCCTTGCTGTAGTCGTCCTTTCGTCCATAACTTATTTTCGCTCAACTTCTCTTCTGATTTGCTTTTAAGAGCGGCAATCTTTCTTTTCGCGGTTTATCAAAAAGAGCGTTCGGCAGAATAGGTAAGGATTTATGCATGTTCAGTGTATCTCAGAGAAGAAACAGAGACCTCCTAACTTGATGGATCTGTGTGGCGAATCGTCGTAGTCGTCGTCATTATCGTCATCAGTATTTGCGTCCTCGTCGTCGTCATCATCATCATCATCATCATCGTCGTCGTCGTCGTCATCGTAAATGCTTTAATTTGCACACTGGAAATATATGCTGGGGACTTTCATTTCTGGTCACCACAATAAGATCAGCAGTGGATTGTCATGTTAAAAGATTGCTAAGCCTAACCCGAGTCAAAATCCTGGCAGATATAGACACATTTTCAACACATGAGTGTTGTGATGTGGTATGCTATTGTGTAGTGCATTGCAGTACACTATGATTGTACTGCGGTTACTGTAGTGTACTGTGGTGGCCTGTACTGTATTTCCGTGTTCTGTGGTGAAGTGTGATGTAGTGAAGCGTGTGGTGTTGTGCAGTGTTGTGACGGAAATTTCCAGTTAACAAATCCTCATATATTGAATTCATTCGTAGGATCAGTGGGCGACAAACTAATTTGTTATTGCACGTAATTCTAAAATATGTAATTGATATGTAAAATAAATTACGTACAGTTTCATACATCAGATTATCTTTAATTTCCCTTATTAAGCTGTTATGAGCAGATGTTTCATTCTTATGGTTACTTCATGGGTGGCTTGAACACTGAAAACAATTGGAAATAAAGTGATGGCCTTGAGGGTAGTTAGAAACGGGTGGGTTGTTCGTCACTGACCTGATGTGGAGAGAAGGAAATGGCCACCTGGACGGGCAGACCCGTATTGAGGGCAAACTGACTGTCACCCTCCAATAGCGGCCTGCAAAGTGCTCCTTCCTCTGTCAACCACACACAACAGGCACAGGTAGATAAGGATTGATAAGCAGATGGATGGATCGGCGGATGGATCGGCGGATGGATCGGCGGATGGATCAATGGATGGATGGATGGATGGATGGATAGATGAATGGATGGATGGATGGATGGATGGATGGATGGATGGATGGATGGATGGATGGATGAATGGATGGAGGGAAGGATGGATGGATGGATGGATGGATGGATAGATGGATGGATGGATGGATGGATGGATAGATGGATGGATGAATGAATGGATGGATGGATGGATGGATGGACGGACGGACATCTCTCTCACAAGAAGATCTAGAGAGAGAGATGTCCGTCCGTCATCCATCCATCCATCCATCCATTCATTCATCCATCCATCTATCCATCCATCCATCCATCCATCCATCTATCCATCCATCCATCCATCCATCCATCCTTCCCTCCATCCATTCATCCATCCATCCATCCATCCATCCATCCATCCATCCATCCATCCATCCATCCATTCATCTATCCATCCATCCATCCATCCATCCATTGATCCATCCGCCGATCCATCCGCCGATCCATCCGCCGATCCATCCATCTGCTTATCAATCCTTATCTACCTGTGCCTGTTGTGTGTGGTTGACAGAGGAAGGAGCACTTTGCAGGCCGCTATTGGAGGGTGACAGTCAGTTTGCCCTCAATACGGGTCTGCCCGTCCAGGTGGCCATTTCCTTCTCTCCACATCAGGTCAGTGACGAACAACCCACCCGTTTCTAACTACCCTCAAGGCCATCACTTTATTTCCAATTGTTTTCAGTGTTCAAGCCACCCATGAAGTAACCATAAGAATGAAACATCTGCTCATAACAGCTTAATAAGGGAAATTAAAGATAATCTGATGTATGAAACTGTACGTAATTTATTTTACATATCAATTACATATTTTAGAATTACGTGCAATAACAAATTAGTTTGTCGCCCACTGATCCTACGAATGAATTCAATATATGAGGATTTGTTAACTGGAAATTTCCGTCACAACACTGCACAACACCACACGCTTCACTACATCACACTTCACCACAGAACACGGAAATACAGTACAGGCCACCACAGTACACTACAGTAACCGCAGTACAATCATAGTGTACTGCAATGCACTACACAATAGCATACCACATCACAACACTCATGTGTTGAAAATGTGTCTATATCTGCCAGGATTTTGACTCGGGTTAGGCTTAGCAATCTTTTAACATGACAATCCACTGCTGATCTTATTGTGGTGACCAGAAATGAAAGTCCCCAGCATATATTTCCAGTGTGCAAATTAAAGCATTTACGATGACGACGACGACGACGATGATGATGATGATGATGATGACGACGACGAGGACGCAAATACTGATGACGATAATGACGACGACTACGACGATTCGCCACACAGATCCATCAAGTTAGGAGGTCTCTGTTTCTTCTCTGAGATACACTGAACATGCATAAATCCTTACCTATTCTGCCGAACGCTCTTTTTGATAAACCGCGAAAAGAAAGATTGCCGCTCTTAAAAGCAAATCAGAAGAGAAGTTGAGCGAAAATAAGTTATGGACGAAAGGACGACTACAGCAAGGGCAGTGCAGGCGCTCTGTGTCGCGGCTGACCCTTAATGCAGTCACGAATCAGCCTTGACTTGAAATTTTCCCCGTGGAGTGGAGATGATGGAAGCTGTCTGATTCTGTGTTTGCCATATGTCACCTGTCAATGACTGATCAAATGGCCCAAGGAACAGGGGGTAAATAGTAAAGGATTTACATACTCCTGCATGGTTGGTAAACATTCATACAAATCGACCGTCTTTACTTTCTTTGTTGTTGTTATTGTTGTTGTTTGTTGTTGTAGTGGGCGAGAGCTCAGACACAGGCGCAGCCATGGCCTCAGGGCCAGAGCGGGGTTCAAAGGTCGAGGCTTACGAGGACCAGGCGGAGTGGGCCCGCCACGAGGACGTCTTTGAGGAGGGCTCCTTCCTGACTCCCCCTCCAAGACCCGCCACCAACCTGCAGGTACTTGGCCACCAGGCACCAAGTTGCTGTTTTCGTCGTTGTTGTTGTCATCGTTCTCCATGTTGTTGTTATTGTCGTAATCGTACGTTGTTTTCGGCGTCAGTGATGTGTCGTTCTCGTTATTGTTGTCGTCGCCGGCGTCGTTGTTAATGTTGTCGTTGAATTCGTTGCCGTCGTTGTCTTTGTCGTCGTCGTCGTCGTCGTTTTGCCGCTAGAGCCGCCGCTGCTGCTGCTTTCATTGATGTCGTTAGTGGTGGAGCTGGTGGCTGTTCTGGTGTTGATTGTTGTAGTGCGCGCGTGCGCGCGTATGTGTTTACATTAGTACTTCCTAAGTGAGAGCGCTTGAAACCTTAATCGGAAGGTCGCTGGTTTGATTCCCGCAAGAGATTCCGATTTTTTTCTCTCACCCTTTTTGTACTGTAGGGTTTCGACACTACATTATAATATGAAAATGGCTAACAAAAAGACATTTTTGTAAGACCTACCATTTCTTTTGCAGTTCTCGGAGCCACATTCTCCAAAAACCGCATGGACTTCCCCTACTGCCCCCGCCACAAACGCCAGCCCCGCACTTTCCCCTCTGGCCGCAGACCCGGAGCGTGACCAGGCTGGAGTGGAGACTTGCTCAGACCGAGAGGCAGATGAGGAGGAGATGCACTCTTTGGAACGAGAATCGCTGTCCTCAGGCTCCGACGTCTTTGAGCAAGTGCCATTGCGTTCCCATGAAAGCGACGATGCAGAGGCAAGATGGAAGAAGGACAGAAAGAGAGAATGAGATAACAGAGAGGCAGGCAGAGATAGACAGGCAGAAAAACACACGCGCGCGCATACACACACATATACACGCATGCGAGCACACACACGCGTACTCACACTCACGCGCGCGCACACACACAAACACACAAAAACACACACACACACACATAAACACACACACACACACACATACACACACATACGCACACTTACACACACAACAGACAGAGAGAGAGAGAGAGAGAGAGAGAGAGAGAGAGAGAGAGAGAGAGAGAGAGAGAGAGAGAGAGAGTTGTAAAGAATGGGAGGATGGAAGGAGAGAGATGAAGACAAACAAAAGGAAAAACGAAGAGATAGTTTCAACGGACGT
Organism: Theodoxus fluviatilis; assembly: GCA_034096865.1. Lineage (NCBI taxonomy): Eukaryota > Metazoa > Mollusca > Gastropoda > Cycloneritida > Neritidae > Theodoxus > Theodoxus fluviatilis. Next base: position 36,673 of record JAWQFJ010008807.1, on the reverse strand, counting down.
AAAGGCCTAGAAAGTGTGAGAGAAGGAATGAAAGAAAAGTCATTAAACACACAAGTCCGCACACGCGCACAAAAGCGCTCGGTGACAACTGGACTGAAGGGATAGCATCACACCTTAGGGTTTTTTTCATGCAGATTTCTTCAGGCATGGAACACAAGCAGAACGAGCACAGCACAGATGAAAATGCGGAATTTGAAGATGGAGCGGAGTCCCCAGCCCAAAGCAACGATAAGTACGCATCCCAGTCGACTAGCCTCTGGATTCTCTGAGTTTTCCCCCCAGGGAAAAGCTGTTTTACTACATGCAGAACTGATTCCAGTTCATCTTCAGTCAAAACTATTCAGAGCAAAAGCGAGTTACCAATTTATTGTTATGACGATATTTTCAAGCCCTTTGTCAATATTTCAGAGGTGAATGTTTCTTTCGTCACTGAAGCAAATAGAAACATAATAAGATCCCATATTGAAAACGTAAAATGCTGATATGGAGTTGTGAATATTTTATCGCGGCAGTATGGTGCGATTCGTGCTGACCTATATTCAAGTATTGTCAAATTTACTGAAAGAGAACGTCAGTACTGTTGTATTGTTCTCATGACTATTCACGACAAACACACAAAAACAGGCTTCTTGTGCAGCATGTGATGGTACTCTCAAGCATGAAGTAGGCTGGTAATCAAAGAAAACTCTCACAGTTGACCAGATGTGAATCTTATGAAGTCGAAACTTGCATCTTTGGACAAGGCTCTTCTCACAAGGCCAAAGTTCTCTGGTTGCATATAAGCTCGACTGGAGGCCTGCCTTCTGGTTGCAGGGATTCCGAGTTCCAACTGAAGACACACAGACTCTCAGAGAATGACACGGATTTTGAATCCCCCGTGAGGGAGAAGGGCGAAGCCAATAGTGTGCACAGTGGACATGTTGCCAAGCAGTCGGCGGCTGGATCCAACGAGCAAGAAATGGAGGTAAGATGAAAGAAGATGATATTTAGGGATTTTTCGCGCGTCACATGGGCTCCTGCGGAAACATTATTACATTAACATACTCTCTTGAATAAGGCACGCGATCATTTTCCCACAAGTTATACCATCATCCACACTACCATCCCTATCACCTTATTTTCTTTACTCTAGGATTAACCTTTTCGTTTTGTCGACCTGGCATACATCTTTGTAGTTGTGATCAGGTATCACGCCGTGGGTTGGGAGTTAAAACAGACCCACCGCGTCTCTCTACGCTATTCGTGAATTTGGAATAACTAGGGACATCGAGACTTGAATCGCTCACACCCTAACCAGTCGTACATACATGCAGTATAGACAAGTTGATAGGTCGTAAAACTCTATTCAACTTATTCATCTCATTGATCAGGTATTGAGAACTCTATTTTGTCGTCAACATTTCTTAGAATGAACATGTCGGATCTTTAAACAAATTTTTCCAGAAGTCGGTAAAGGTTAAGGTTTTGGTGCACATCTGAGACGTAGGAGCGAGCAAGACCGTACATATGCCATCAAAGACCCAAGCGCGCCTTCAAATTTGTATGAGTCTCAAACAAAAGATAACAGAAAGAAGAGGATGCGTGCGTCCTCAACCCCGCAAATCCGCAAATCCACGTACTCGTACATGTACTTAGAAATGTACATGTTCACAAAAAAGCACACAAATGCGTGCGTGCATACTCCTTCACACAGAGTGCACATGCACAAACGCACTAACAGTCCTGTATGCACGCACACGTACATTTACGTGCTGCAGTCTCATCACCGTTTCCAATAGCCACCCTCCTTAATGAACATAAATTACAAATTAGATTTATTTATTCACTTTTTGACTCACAGGCGAAGCAAAAGTGAGTCTATGTACTCACCCGTGTCGTCCGTCCAGGCGTCCGGGCGTCCGGGCGTCCGTGAAAAACTTTAACGTTGGATTTTTCTCGGAGACTATTAAGTCTATCAACACCCAATTTGGCGTGATGGTGTATGATGACAAGGCGTCAAAAAACATACATAGTGACTTGACCTTGCTTCAAGGTCAAGGTCGCAGGGGGTAATAAATGTTGCCTAAAAACACCCATTTTTCACATTTTCCCAATTTTCTCTGAAGTTATTGAGATTGGATACCTGACCTATATATGGTGTATAGGGCAAATTAATCCCTATCTTTTGATACCAGTTTGAATGATCTTGCTGCAAGGTCAAGGTCACAGGAAGTCTTTAAAGTTGGATTGTACACATATTTTGAAGTGATCTTGATCCTGAACTATGACAGATAACTTTTCCAAACTTCATAACATTGTAGTATACATGTTATACTTTCATACCGGGCAGACCGGGCGTCCTTTAATCCGTAAAAAAACTTTAACGTTGGATTTTTCTCGGAGACTATTAAGTCTATCAACACCCAATTTGGCATGATGGTGTAGGATGACAAGGCGTACAAAAACACACACAGTGACTTGACCTTGCTTCAAGGTCAAGGTCACAGGAGCTCTTCAAAGTTGGATTGTATACATATTTTGAAGTGACCTTGACCCCGAACTATGGAAGATCAATCTTCCAAACTTCATAACATTGTAGTACACGTGTTATACTTTCGTCATGAGACACATTTGGTCACATATCATCAAGGTCAAGGTCACTTTGACCCTTATGAAATGTGACCAAATGGGGGTAGTGAACCACTAAAAGTGACCATATCTCATGGTAGAAAGTGCCAATAAGCACCATTGTGCTTCCTATGTCTTGAATTAACAGCTTTGTATTGCATGACCTTGGATGACCTTGACCTTGGGTCAAGGTCACATGTATTTTGGTAGGAAAAAATGTGTAAAGCAGTTCTTAGTTAATGATGTCATTGGTAGGTTTAGTTGTTTGACCTTGACCTTGAAGGTCACCTGAAGGTCAAGGTCATGTAAAGGTCAGAGTCAATCATGTGAGTCGTATGGCCTTAGCCCTTCTTGTTATAAATATAAATATATTCCTTCCAGCGCACTCATCAACTTTTTTTTTTAATTTTTGACTTTTATTGTAAGGGAAAGCTGACCTTTACTTCGTAAAACGGCAGACTTGCAGCATGAAATGATCAACTGCATTACATTTTTGACTCACATGCGAAGCAAAAGTGAGTCTATGTACTGACCCTTTTCGTCCGCCCGGGCGTCCGGGCGTCCGGGCGTCCGGGAGTCTGTAAAAAAACGTTAACGTTGGATTTTTCTCGGAGACTATTAAGTCTCAACACCCAATTTGCCATGATGCTGTAGGATGACAAGGCGTACAAAAATATACATAGTGACTTGACCTTGCTTCAAGGTCACAGGAGCTCTTGAAAGTTGGATTGTATACATATTTTGAAGTGACTTTGACCCCGAACTATGGAAGATAACTTCCAAACTTCATAACATTGTAGTACACGTTATACTTTCATACTAGGTCATCCGTGTCGTCCGGCCAGGCGTCGGGGCGTCTGGGCGTCCAGGCGTTCAAGCGTCCTGCCGTCCGTAAAAAACTTTAACGTTGGATTTTTCTAGGAGACTATTAAGTCTATCAACACCCAATTTGGCATGATGGTGTAGGATGACAAGGCGTACAAAAACATACAGTGTGACTTGACCTTGCTTCAAGGTCAAGGTCGCAGGGGTCGTAAATGTTACAAAACAGCCATTTTTCACATTTTCCCAATTTTCTCTGAAGTTGTTGAGATTGGATTCCTCACCTATATATGGTATATAGGGCAAAGTAAGCCCTATCTTTTGATACCAGTTTGTTGAGCTTGCTTCAAGGTCAAGGTCACAGGAGCTCTTTAAAGTTGGATTGTATACATATTTTGAAGTGACCTTGACCCTGAACTATGGAAGATAACTCTTCCAAACATCATAACATTGTAGTACACATGTTATACTTTCATCATGAGACACATTTGCTCACATATCATCAAGGTCAAGGTCACTTTGACCCTTATGAAATGTGACCAAAATGGGATAGTGAACCACTAAAAATGACCATATCTCATGGTAGAAAGTGCCAATAAGCACCATTGTGCTTCCTATGTCTTGAATTAACAGCTTTGTGTTGCATGACCTTGGACATGTATTTTGGTAGGAAAAATGTGTAAAGCATTTCTTAGTGTATGATGTCATTGGTAGGTTTAGTTGTTTGACCTTGACCTTGAAGGTCATCTGAAGGTGAAGGTCATGTAAAGGTCAAGGTCAAGCATGTGAGTTGTATGGGCTTTGCCCTTCTTGTTATTTTCTGGTCTTGCTTCTTAAGGGCACAACAGAAATCTTGAGCTATATTTCGCTTCTTTATCACACTCCTGCCTACCAGTAGACAACCAATGCTCGCTCCAATATTCAGCAGGTTTGTTTAAATATGGATTCAGATACATTCGACGGTTCATCAAAAGGTGTGTCCCATTCTGAACGCTATTCACACAAAGTGAAAACTGCAAACCTCTGTCTCTGTCGTACCAGTGATGAGTAAGGGACGTTTCATTTCTAATCCGTCCAACAGCTGCCCTCTTGCAAGAGTCAGACAGGCAGCACGATGGGACGGGGCAACGTACGCTTCAACGAGGTGGTGTCGGTGCACAAGGTGGCCAAGGACAAGGAGCCGAGGGCCAGGGGTCCTGACTCCTACCACTCCATGCATGACGCTGCCGACGTCGCCGTCTCTTCCTCCTCTTCGTCCTCTCGGAGGCCCCATACAGAGGGCTCTCCGAGGGAGGGTTGCGGGCGCCGGGACTGGCGGGCAGTGAGCCTATCTCCCAGTCCCGGAGCACCAGAGGAACCTGACGGCGAGAGCGACCCCGGCCACGGCGCCTCCAGAATCATCGGCAAGGACGAGATCGCCCTCAAGAAGCCCAACTACAACGAGTCGGACCACCACTGTCATTCAGACGAGGCCGAGGGCGAAGGCGGAGAGGACTTCGAGGCCTACCACCCCGTCGTTCTGGACAGCAACGAGGCCTGCCACCTGTCGCACGACCCGGATATCGACCAGCAGGACTGCGAGAGGGTCCTATCGGACATCGCCGATGACAGCATCGTGGAGGAGAAGGAGGCAGAGTTGGAGGAATCCTTCGTCAAGGGTATTCTCCCCGAGGTGACCGAGTCCGTGGACGAGGAACCCGAAGTCAAAGTGGAAGGCAGCGATGGGAACGATGACCAGGCGAGCGTGAGTCTCGAGCGCGAAGTGTGCGGCGCCGAGGACACGGCAGAAGACCTTCCCGCGAAGGAAGAAGCGTTGGCCGAGAACAAGATGCCGACTGAGTACGTAGAGGGCAAAGAGGTCCAAATGGACTCCGAGAAGCAGAGGGCCATGAGGAAACAGCTGCAGCGCAAGATCGGCCCTTTGGTTAGGCTGCAGAAACACCTGAGTCGCAGCAGCTGTCAGGGTTATGGATTGAAGGTAAGGATTACCTTTTTTGACTCACATGCGAAGCAAAAGTGAGTCTATGTACTCACTCGTTTCGTCCGTCCGGGCGTCCGGGCGTCCGGGCGTCCGGGCGTCCGAAAACTTTAACGTTGGATTTTGCTTCAAGGTCAAGGTCGCAGGGGCCATAAATGTTGTCTAAAAACAGCCATTTTCACATTTTCTCAATTTTCTCTGAAGTTTTTGAGATTGGATACCTCACCTATATATGGTATATGGGGCAAAGTATGCCCTATCTTTTGATACCAGTTTGGTTGACCTTGCTTCAAAGTCAACGTCACAGGAGCTCTTCAAATTTGATTGTATACATACTTTTAAGTGACCTTGACCCTGAACTATGGAAGATAACTGTTTCAAACTGAATAATTATGTGGGGCACATGTTATACATTCGTCATGAGACACATTTGGTCACATATCATCAAGGTCAAGGTAACTTTGATTCTTATGAAATGTGACCAAAATGGGGTAGTGAACCACTAAAAGTGACCATATCTCATGGTAGAAAATGCCAATAAGCACCATTGTGCTTCCTATGTCTTGAATTAACAGCTTTGTGTTGCATGACCTTGGATGACCTTGACCTTTTGTCAAGGTCACATGTATTTTGGTAGGAAAAATGTGTAAATCATTTCTTAGTGTATGATGTCATTGCTAGGTTTAGTTGTTTGACCTTGACTTTGAAGGTCACCTAAAGGTCAAGGTCATATAAAGGTCAAGGTCAAGCATGTGAGTCGTATGGGCTTTGCCCTTCTTGTTTCTTGATTACCCATGTTTACCTCTACATGAAATGTTAAGTGTGGTGAACATGTCTTCCTCTTTGATGGCTTGTTGCTCCTGGCTGACCATCTGTCTGTCCGTCTACCATCTGTCTGTCTTTCCATCCCTCCGTTCTTTCATCTCTCTGATTGTCAAACCATCCATCCATCCGCCATCCTTCCATTCATGCACTCAAACTGACTCACCCGTTTGTACCCTACCATCAGAACTACGCGGGTGAGCCAGACACTGCCTCGGAAGCGGAGGCTCTGGTGCTGCTGGAGAAGGCATTGGGTCTGTGGCGGGACTGCCACGATGACCAGGCTGAGGCGCCGCGGAACAGCACGCTAGATTGGATCCTGCTGAAGTACTTCGAGTCGCTGCTGGAGACGGCCGTCAAGTACACGCCCGGCTATGGGGAGCCCCAACATGCTGTGTCCATGACGTTGATGGCTGAGTTCGTCAAGTACATGAAGGAAGAAGAGGAGCTGAGAGTGACGAACTCGGACGCCCCCCTGCTGGACTACTGGAGCTTCAGAATTCATGTCGATGAGAGGAAGAGGGAGACGGGCGAGACGCCCGATGCCGCTGGGGAACCAGAAGAAGCAAAGCTGAAACTCTTGGGTGACACCAACGATGGAGCAAACGTGCAGAAACTGGACGAGTGCTCAGGAGTAACGGGTCAGGCCATGACGGACGCCCAGGGAGACCACTGCAGCCAGACGAAGAACGCTGTCATCCATGAAACCACAGGACAACGTCCCTCCGCAGATAACTCTCAAGCTGACAACATTGACTTCAACCAAGCGGCAGGCGGGAGCGAAGTCGCCGTTGACGCGTTGCTGAATGAAATGAGGCCTTCGTTCGAAGCCTTGCACAAGTCTGTGAACATGAGCAAGCTGAAGAGAGAGTACCAGAACACCTTCTTGCGCAGCCCCAGTCAGGAGGGAGAGGTGAACAACACAGTGACCCAGGATTCAGAGGTAAACGACCTGGACAGCAAGAACCTGCTTCTTAGGCGCTGGAGCGACTTCACCATGCGGTTCATTTCCCTCTCTGGAGCTCTGGCCGCCAACATCCCCGGTCTCACTCACGAGGGGCGCCGCACCAGAGCGTTTGAGAGACTGCGCGCCTACTCCTCTGACCAGGATACAGACCACATCGGCGAAGGCTGGTCAGAGTACAGCAACAACGAGGAGCTTGATATGGTCAGCGAGATGTCCTGCTCGCAGAACGGTGCCTTTGGACCAATGGAGAACGTTGATACTGAAAGCAGCTGCGATTGTTCCGCGACCAGCGACTCGAGTGGGACGTCGTGCAAGACGGACGCCTCTCGCCAGAAAGCTGACGGAGAGAACGCACGAAAAAAGGAGAAACCAGAGAGCGAGGATCGCTCCAAGGTCAAGAAGTCGACTCCACTGAAATCTCCACCTCTTAAAGTACCCGCAGACCGCAGCAAGGACGAAGTCCTTAACGATGAATCTGATGTCACTAATGCTCCGTCCACTGCCCTGGGCAAAAACGAAATGGTCCGTTCCGACTCTGCATTCGAGAAGATGTATTCATCTGACTCGTCCAAGATGTTGACGCCCTCCAAAACTGAGTCCTTGGTGTACGCAAAATCGGACACCGAAAAGGTTTCCTTAGCAACCGATTCTGAGAGCTGCAACATCAAGAGCGAATGCTTTTCACGCGAAGCCGTCCAGAGCAAGACCACTTCTGGCGCCCGAAAGGCAAAGCCAGCATGCGACGGCGATGAATCCAGGGAGCCACACAGAGAGGACTTCAAGAAGACCCCTCCTCCCAAAATCGCAGCCAGCAAGAATGAGAACACAGAGAATCCTTCCCAGAATAAGACCACGCAAGAACCGAGCTACCACGACTCTTCTGACAGCGGGGAGCTCGAGGAGGAGTCGAGCATTGACGCCACCACATCCTCCAGCACTGCGTCCTCTGATGTCGAAGACGCTAGCACGAGGGAGACCAAGACCCCGGCCTCCCCCAGGCTAGACGGCTCCATCGAGAAGCTGTTCCTGGCGTGCGCCAAGATCAACCCTGAACTGGCCGTGCAGACCCTTGGAAACGATCTCTCCATCTACCCACCATCCGTCCGCTTCTTTGCTGGGAAGATCATGGACGCTCAGCCAAAGGCCATGGAAACCAGTGACAACGACCACCAATCCGATCCCTCTGTGAGTATCCGTGTGTTCTTTGGTCATGGAGCGAGAAACGTCTCTTCTCCCTCTTTCACAGTTTCAGTAACTGATGCATCCCTTTCACAGAATTCACTGTGTGCAATTACTTTGCAATAGCGGGCCCTTGGAAGCTCCTGTGGCAAATGTCACGTTCTATATAATTGTTGTTGTTGAAATCGTTTTTGTAGAGTCACTGATACTGAGGTGAGTCTTGGGGGAAAATTTCAATATATCTCTTTTTGCATTGTGCGATACGTAGGCTTCCATCGCAAAATTCGCGGTTACTTTTTGTCATTTGTCACCCTCCACTATAACACGAATATTGTAATTCTATAAGATATTTTAATATATTGATTTCACCACAAGGTTATGTATATTTCCTTTAAAATAGCATATTATCACATGAAGATATGACCTTTTAATAGGAGGTTACGGGCTGCCCAAGATGACAGGTGGTTAAAACCTTTCTTCTTTTTTCTCTCCAAAATAGAGCTCTAGAGAATGAAGGGACAGGTATCGATAACGACGAAATCTTATCATTCCATATTTCGGAGACTTCTATTCTAAATTGTACAATAGAAATCGGTCTGACAATGTAGAAGGGGATTCCCCGAGACCGAAGGAAGGCCACAATTATATGGCGATCATGTTGAGTTCATTCGCGCTTGTGACGGTGAACTTAACGCGTAGTAGAGCCCGATTGCTCGTGGCTGTTCGTTAATTGCGGAATGTACGAAACAAATTTCCCACTTGTTTTGCTTAGTGTTCAATTTTTTGTTGCTGAGGGGGACACCTAAACGGGCGCATAAAGTAATAATCATACTCCACAATGGAGTCATAATCCGCAGATAAACAACTTTGACACACACACACACACACACACACACACACACACACACACACACACACACACACACACACACACACACACACACACCTCCCCACTTTGATTTCTGCCCTGCCACTCAAGATCAGCAAGTATCGTTCAGTATTCATTTCATGGTGAAGGGTAATTTTGTCGATTAACACCTACTCGTTTAGACTAAAAGACAATTAATAAGTGACAGTTACAAATGCCACTCTCGTTCTGACTGAGCGAAATGGTAGAAAATCGTATATCTCCGCAGCAGTTTTTGATCAATCTTGCTGAACACTGTCCTCAACATTATTATCTTATCATGACATTTCAGTGCGAGATGAAGGATTTCGATTCCAGTGAGCACACTGAGGTAGGAATTAATTAACATGTCACATCGATGCTTTCAAAATTCATATGGCTATGTATTCAAGAATACGGAATAGATATTTTGTATGCAATTATGCAAGTATCCAGATTTAAATGTGTGCTAAATCATAAGTAGGCACATTCAGAGTCATGTAGGCCTCTCTCTCTCTCTCTCTCTCTCTCTCTCTCTGTATGTGTGCTTATGTGTGTGTATGTGACTGTCTGTCTGTCTGTCTCTCTCTCTCTCTTTCTGTCTCTCTCTCTCTCTCTCATCCATTCATTCACTCACACATGCAATTATCTACACATGCATGCGTTAACTAGCACGTTCCTGCACACAAACATGTACACATGCTTTTGACGTATCTGAAACGTCAAACAGCAAACGTTGACCTCCTTATCTTTGCCTCTCCAGGACGTTGGCGATGATCGCATCAAGTGCCTGAAGCAGGAAAATGCCCAGCTCAAAAGCGAAAACAAGAAAATGATGGAGGCATACAATACAATCATGAGTGCGTACATAGAAGCTGTTCCTTGGCCCAACAGTTGTTGATGCCCACTACCTACTGTTTATCTTCGTAATGAGGCTTCTACAATGTACCATGAAAAGAAAAGGAAATTCGCTTCTTGCCTCTCGACACTCTTGGGAAATGAATACCGCAGTTTTTACCACACTGTTTGCGCTATGGTTTGATGACACGCTTCTTTGTCAAGAAATTTTAACAGGTGGAAAGATGAGAATAAGTTTACTTTGCCCTCTACATCGCTGTTGTTAATATGAAGAAATAACGGGATGCATGACTGTCGCTAACTTTGATATAAATTCGCTCGCTCGAATGAAAGAACATAACCGTGCCAATGTCCTATTATCTTAACTAATTTAAAGAAGTCCTTTATTGACTCACATGCGAAGCAAAAGTGAGTCTATGAACTCACCCGTGTCGTCCGTCCGGGCGTCCGGGCGTCTGTAAAAAAACTTTAACGTTGGATTTTTCTCAGAGAATATTAAGTCTATCAACACCCAATTTGGCATGATGGTGTAGGATGACAAGGCCTCAAAAACCATACATGGTGACTTGACCTTGCTTCAAGGTCAAGGTCGCAGGGACCATAAATGTTGTCTAAAAACAGCCATTTTTCACATTTTTCCAATTTTCTCTGAAGTTTTTGAGATTGGATATCTGACCTATATATGATGTATAGGGCAACATAGGCCCTATCTGTTGATACCAGTTTGGTTGACCTTGCTTCAAGGTCAAGGTCACAGGAGCTCTTTAAAGTTGGATTGTATACATATTTTGAAGTGACCTTGACCCTGAACTATGGAAGATAACTCTTCCAAACTTCATAACATTGTAGTACACATGTTATACATTCATCGTAAGACATATTTGGTCACATATCATCAAGGTCAAGGTCACTTTGACCCTTATGAAATGTGACCAAAATGGGGTAGTGAACCACTAAAAGTGACCATATCTCATGGTAGAAAGTGCCAATAAGCACCATTGTGCTTCCTATGTCTTGAATTAACAGCTTTGTGTTGCATGACCTTGGATGACCTTGACCTTTTGTCAAGGTCACATGTATTTTGGTAGGAAAAATGTGTAAAGCATTTCTTAGTGTATGATGTCATTGGTAGGTTTAGTTGTTTGACCTTGACCTTGAAGGTCACCTGAAGGTGAAGGCCATGTAAAGGTCAAGATCATGTAAAGGCCAAGGTCAAGCATGTGAGTCGTATGGGCTTTGCCCTTCTTGTTTCATTATTAAAAAGCTGTGATTAAGTTCATTAATGACTGTATGACGTTTTAAAAACGTTCTTCGATACAAGTGATTGTCATATCATCGCATAGTGAACATGTTTTCTTGTAAACTAAATAATCTGCGGCCATCTGTGTCTATAGTATGCGTGTCTACGCAAAGCGCTCTGGGCAAAAGTCAACTCAACAATGTAGCCACTTCAAGAATACTTGCGTCACACGCCTCTGTACACAGCATTATCTTGCCTTCGAATAAATACCTTCTTTCTGCACTCACTCAGACCTTTGATGGACGTCACGAGCAGTGCACAAAGACTGAAACATGACATTTCAACTCGATGAGTCACAGGGGCGGATCTGGGGGGGGGGGGGTGCAATGGGTGCAATTGCACCCCCCCCCCCAGCGGGACAAAAAAAAAAAAAGAAGAAAAAAAATGAAAGGAAAAAAAAGAAGAGATATGTTGATAATGTAGTAATGTAAATGTAATTGCACCCCCCCCCCCTCAGGGAAAGAGATGTTGATAAATATTGGAATGTAAATATAATTGCACCCCCCCCCCTCCTCGGCTTAAAAAAAAAGAGAGAGAAGCTGATAAATATAGTAATGTAAATGTAATTGCACCCCCCCCCCCTCCCTCGGCAGAACAAAAAAGAGAAAGAGATGCTGATAAATATAGTAATGTAAATGTAATTCCACCCCCAGCCAAAAAACTAACTAAATAAATTAAAGAAATAAAATACATAAACAATGATAATACATAAATAAAAAAATGGAAAGAGAAATATGTTGATTAAATATAGTGATGTAATTGCACCCCCCCCCCCCAGCCAAAATAAAAAGGGGTGGGTGGGTGCAGAGAGAGAGATGCTGATAAATATAGGAATGCACTAGTAAAATTAAATGCTCAGATTGCACCAGATTGCACCATTTTGCTTCCTTTTTATAAAAAAATTCCGGGGGGGCATGCCCCCGGACCCCCCTAGCATGCTCGGCGCTTCGCTGATAAGATACAAAACAAAACAAAAAAGAACTTTGCACCCCCCCCCTTTCAAAACCTTCACTGAAAGATACGTAAAATAAAACCCAGATTCTTCTCGTCCCAAGGATAGAACACGGCACTGCGCCCCGCACATCGTCCAACCCCAAAGCATGCTCGCCCATCTCCGCCTGTCAAAAGACAAGGTTTCAACAAGCGAGTAGAGACTGAGGGGCTGACCGTGTACTCATGCAAGAGGGAAGAGCACTGGGTGTGGGTGGGGATGAGGTTGCCAGGAACTAGTATATGTTATAGATAAGTTGGAAGGGAAGAGAAGTTCCTTTAAATACTTTTTGTTTTTGCTTTGGCACGTCGTAGACGTTGAACCAAAGCTAATGCAGTCATGCAGAGGGGTAGGTGCATCACTGAAAGCGTCCACTATGCTTTGTCCACAGCCCAAGTGGATGGCATGCACGGCGCACTGGACGAGAGCAAGGCGCCAGACAGGGCCAGTGAGAAGCTGGACAAGGACAATGAACCGAATCCGACTGCGGTGGAGTCTTTGGATGTGATTGCTCTCCAGAACAAAATCCTGGCCCTGGCCAAGACCAACAAGGAAGTGGCAGAAGATGTGAGTTTTAATTTGTTTTTAAACCGTGGAAGCCTCTTGTTAGCATTTTTGACTCACATGCGAAGCAAAAGTGGGTCTATGTACTCACCCGTTTCGTCCGTCCGGGCGTCCGGGCGTCCGTTTAAAACTTTAACGTTGGATTTTCTCGGAGACTATTAAGTCTATCAACACCCAATTTGGCATGATGGTGTATGATGCCACGGCGTCAAAACACATACATGGTGACTTAACCTTGCTTCAAGGTCAAGGTCGCAGGGGCCATAAATGTTGTCTAAAAAACAGCCATTTTTACATTTTTTCGATTTTCTCTGAAGTTTTTGAGATTGGATACCTCACCTATACATGGTATTTAGGGCAAAGTAAGTCCTATTTTTTGATACCATGATACCAGTTTGGTTGACCTTGCTTCAAGGTCAAGGTCACAGGAGCTCTTTAATGTTGGATTGTATACATATTTTGAAGTGACCTTGACCCTGAACTATAGAAGATAACTGTTTCAAACTTAATAGTTATGTGGGGCACATGTTATACTTTCATCATGAGACACATTTGGTCACATATCTTCAAGGTCAAGGTCACTTTGACCGTAATGAAATGTGACCAAAATGGGGTAGTGAACCACTAAAAGTGACCATATCTCATGGTAGAAAGTGCCAATGAGCACCATTGTGCTTCCTATGTCTTGAATTAACAGCTTTGTGATGCATGACCTTGAATGACATTGACCTTGGGTCAAGGCCACGTGTATTTTGGTAGGAAAAATGTGTAAAGCATGTCTTAGTTTAGTGTATGATGTCATTGCTAGGTGTAGTTGATTGGCCTTGACCTTGAAGGTCACCTGAAGGTCAAGGTCATGTAAAGGTCAAGGTCAAGCATGTGAGTTGTATGGGCTTTGCCCTTCTTGTTCTTCCCTTCCTCTCCTCCCCCGCCCCCCCCCCCTCTCTCTCTCTCTCTCTCTCTCTCCCTCTCTTTCTTTCTCTCTCTCTCTCTCTCGTTCTCAGTCTCGTTTGCTTGTTAATTTAATTAGTGAATTTGCGTTTACAGTCGACATATTCATATGCCCACGGTCTTCTGAAACCACCCGTGCAGCTTTCGATACAATCACATGGCAACACTGGTCTCTTCAGCTTTCGATACAATCACATGGCAACACTGGTCTCTTCAGCTTTCGATACAATCACATGGCAACACTGGTC
>JAWQFJ010008807.1:0-20000 GCA_034096865.1 Theodoxus fluviatilis | reverse complement strand
CAGCTCCATTGTTTTCTCATGACTGTGGTATCTATACTTTCCTGGTTGCACTGGGCGAGTAGTGGTTGGTTAGAAATGGTGCTGGGCCTGAAGATTCTCAACATTATCCGGAGGTTCTTCTTGTGGAGAGTTGATAGTGTGTTCAGGTCACTTTTCGTCATTCCCTAACAATCAGAGCCAGAGAGAGTAGGAAAAGACTTTCTGAAGCGACAATATATCTCCGGAATACTTTTTGGACTCAAAACTTTTCCAGTAAGCAATAGGATTTACTCACGTTTAATCTACCAGCTACTTGTCTCAGTGTTCAGATTAGTTCTAAAAGCTACAGAAATCTCACTTGGTGACTCCAACCATCATTTCCTGATTGGCCTTACGCTATCTCCATTTCTGGGAGGACTCTTTGTTGTTTTCCGCCGATGGGTTCACTCAGTTTGAGCTCAAGTTTGACTTTAATGCGGTTATTAAAAAGTCCATTGTGACGAACTTTTGCGAGCAACAAGATTACAAGCAGTTCACCCACTGGCGACCCGCAATAGATATTCCTGGCGTGAATAACAACGATTTATTCTTCAGTGTTTTGCTGTTGCCCATGTTAGTCAATGTGATATGTTTCTCTTTTCCTCGTAGGAACCGAAACCTGTTCCTTTGAGACGCACGCCGCGTAATACGTGTCTTCTGCCTGAGGTGAACAAAAACACGTTCTTACATAAACACTTTCGCGCGCAGCGCTCAATACATCACGCACGCAGAGATCATTTCCCCACCAGCCTCGTGACCTTTGTGCTTGTGCATATATGGGTGTGTTCGTGCATGCATCTGTGCGTTTGTGCATGAACGAGAGCGCATGTGTGTAACTGTAAGTGTATGTGTGTGCATTTCCTAGGAAAAGAAAATTTCACTGGCATTCTTCGACTTGTCTTGATGTCGATTCAACTTACACTTTCCCATTCTTCTACGGCATAACTGAGCCCATGCATTAAAAACCAAAACGAAAGTCGTTAAAACAGTTTTGAAGTAATCGCTGGGAAAAGTCACGAGCGTATTATGTTTCGTAATTGCTTTCCTGAACATTGCAATATATACAGTGTTTTTTTAAATAAATAATCTGTGATCATGCTGCTTTTTCTGGAACAAGCATAACTGAATAAATAACATTACGGTTGAAACATCTCATGTTGTCATTTTCCCTACTTTAGCCTTGCAATGTCATGCACAGTCGCGTACATGTACGTGTGCTTGACTGCCAGGGCGCGGCAACACCTCGGGACGGACCCAGGACTGCTCCCGTGTTACGGCCCCACTCGGACAGAACTCTGGACTCGCGAGCCAGGCGCAGCGGCGAGGTGGGCATGGAGAGGACTTCTGGTTCCAGCAAGTCCTTCAAAGACCTGCTCATCGAGAAGGCTGCAGAGCTGCAGGGCTCCTATTCCGACCTGGCAGTGAAAGGCAAGTCAAGATGACAATAACAATAACGATAACAGCGACGACGACGACGTCGACGACAACAAGAGGGTGGTCGATGGAGGTGGGTGGGGATCACATTTTTGTGTAAGGTTGCCTCACAACACCAGTACCTTTACTATCATTTCCTGGATGAATTACCAAAGGGTAGACAGCAGAGCGCATTTTGAGACCCAGTTGTAGCAAAGATTATAGGTTACACAAAGATAGCTCATGCCGAGCTTTTGCTCTTCAAAGTTACAAGACGCTGCACCTAGCGGCGAGAGTAGGGGTGAATCAAGGAAAGTGTACTCACACCGCTTAGTGACAAGACGGCGAAGAAAGCTGCCTGCTGATTGGAGGATTCTATTCAGGGAACCAATCAGAGGACTGCTTTCGTGTAGATATGGCGTAGATGTCTACGTTTTAGACAACTCAATGGCGCCAGCTCTCTCCAGTTCGCGCAGAAAAAGCTATATTTTGAGATACTAGAAACCAATCCGAAGAAAATGTAAGCCATGAACAGCATTAATTTATCAAAGCTGTATGTTGAATGCATCAAAAGGTATTGAAAGGTCCTACTTTTTAACAATCGAAATGCAGGTCACAGGGCAACGCTTGATCGTTTAATCTAATTCTTTGCGGAAGCGGCAACTGAATTCACTTAATCGAATGATTTTCTGGCCGCAAATCACCTTCTTGACAGGTATGTATTGCTTTGCATTTCCTAAAGATATTCCACAGGGGTGTATACGTTGATAAACAAGCTTGCATTCTTAGATAATAATGAAAAATAGATCGTTCCCATTCAAACCCATACCATGTAGATCTAGGTCGAGTTGGATTTCACAACGCCTGCTACAAAAAAAAGCCAAAACACCCCCATTATTGCAGCAAATCATTTTATTACACATTACACAGTAAATTTATTCACAAACATGATCGGAACGCATCAGAAACCGTCGCAAAACAGGAAGTTTTACATGTCGCTAAGAGGTGTGATTACCTTTCCTTGATTCACCAATAGCTCTAGCCGCTTGGGGCACAACGTGTCTCGATCCTCACAACAATGAGCTAATGAACTATCTTTGTGTAACCTATAATTTTTGGTTGTAGTTCGAAAGCCTCCATGTACAATTGTATTGCGTTCATCTCCACGATCTACGTACATTCTGTACATGTCTTACCACAGACATGCAAGAGAAACTGCAAGGGCTCACCATGGAGACAGAGTGCTTGAGATCACGTGACCTGGCCCAACAGAGGGCCATTCATCAGTTGCGAGAGGAGAACAAGGTGCTGATAGCCCGGCTCAATGCACGAGGCCAGTCCAGCATGCAGCTGAACGACAGCGATGTCACAAACTCTACTTCCAGAGAGGTCAGTATCACCCAGCAGCTTCAAGCAACGCCTAAGCGTAACATACGGCTGGAGCCGCTCCTTGCCCCCCTCAATAACTGGAACCCCTGTCTGCTGGGCTCTCGGGGCCTGCTCCAGTCGCTCAGCCAGAGGCGGCCCCGCGCTGCTAGAGGCCAATGGGAAAATAGGGATATGATCAACTCATTCAGATCCTGCGTTTAAACCACCCCTTAAGGTGGAGTCCAACCTACGTGCAACAGTGAACTGGTTTTCCATTCTCCATATCCAAACCCAAAGAATATGAATAGCATGTGCATCTACCAAACAAAGGCAACTCTTCACCCAGTTTCTCCCGTGCAGCAGAATCACGGACGTTCGGCTTGTATAAGGACTGTCTAATTGCGCACTCACGAGGCAAACACGACGAATCCATAAAGGAGAGAGGACAATATGGTTGGTAAGCGGGTTTCCTCATCCGACTTACGAAGTACTCATTTTACAGGAGTACTTAATTGCTTGATCTACTGCTGTCGCTAGCGACTAGCGAGTGCTAAGTCCAGTACTGCATGAATGGATCTCAGAGTTGCATCCTTGGGTCAGGTGCTTAATGCTCATCGCATCCCCCACCCACATCCCTCTCCCCCACGAGTAGAGCTGGGTACCTGTGAGTACAGTAAGGGTGTACCGTAATTTGCTAAACCCTCGTCGTGGCTCTTGAGGAAGCATCGGGTTGGATGCTTCTCAGGAAGTGGAGATGATGCTAGTAAATGACTGTTCGTGTGTCCTATTTTTGACTCACATGCGAAGCAAAAGTGAGTCTATGTACTCACCCGATTCGTCCGTCCGGGCGTCCGGGCGTCCGGGCGTCCGTTTAAAACTTTAACGTTGGATTTTTCTCGGAGACTACTAAGTCTATCAACACCCAATTTGCTATGCTGGTGTATGATGACAAGGCGTCAAAAACCATACATGGTGACTTGACCTTGCTTCAAGGTCAAGGTCGCAGGGGCCATAAATGTTGTCTAAAAACAGCCATTTTTCACATTTTCTCAATTTTCTCTGACCTTTTGAGATTGGATACCTCACCTATATATGGTATATAGGGCGAAGTAAGCCCTATCTTTTGATACCAGTTTAATTGACCTTGCTTCAAGGACAAGGTCACAGGAGCTCTTCAAAGTTGGATTGTATACGTATTTTGAAGTGACCTTGACCCTGAACTATGGAAGATAACTGTTTCAAACTTAATAATTACGTGGGGCACATGTTATGCTTTCATTATGAGACACATTTGGTCACATATCGTTAAGGTCAAGTTCTCTTTGACCCTTATGAAATGTGACCAAAATGGGGTAGTGAACCACTAAAAGTGACCATATCTCATGGTAGAAAGTGCCAATAAGCACCATTGTGCTTCCTATGTCTTGAATTAACAGCTTTGTGTTGCATGACCTTGGATGACCTTGGTAGGGTAAATGTGTAAAGCATTTCTTAGTGTATGATGTCATTGCTAGGTGTAGTTGTTTGACCTTGACCTTGAAGGTCACCTGAAGGTCAAGGTCGTGTAAAGGTCAAGGTCAAGCATGTGAGTCGTATGGACTTTGCCCTTCTTGTTGTGTTTCTGTGTCAGTAGTTCAGCCAGGGGTGGTTTCAACCAGGCAAAAAGGCTACGGGGGTGGAGGCTGGGTTATATCTGGACAGGGTCAGATTATTCAGATCCAATCTTGCGTTTAACCACCCGGGTAGTTTGAGCCCAACTCATGTGCAAGAATAAACTGGTAGCCAAACCCGTATCCAACCCTAAGAAACATGATGATACACATCTACCAGTAAATAAAGAAATCAACACTAGCATTCACTCGCCATTTCTTCTGGCAAGACCTGTTTGTCTATTGCCATGTCGGTCTCTTCGACAGTTGGTCAGTCTGCGAGCAGAGCTGGAGGCTCTCAATGAGCGGTGCGAGGAGCTCACCCTGGAGAAGGCTGATTTGGAAAGCCGTCTGGTGGAGGCATCTAGGAAGCTGAAAAACAAACCTTTGGACGCAAGGGTATTGTATTATGTTCAGTGCAGATCAAAGCCTTGGTTGTTGACAGATCACAATGCAATGCTTTATGGGGTGCTGCAATTAAAGTGACTGATTTTGACTCGTTGCCATGCAACTGACAGTGGAACAAAATTACACGTGTCTCCAAAGTAACATGGAGCAGTGAAAACAGTATGAGAAGTGGTACTGCAGCTCCATACGGTAGTATAGAGTATGGACGTACTTAGACCTGCGCACAGGTCTAAGTACTACTGCATTAGTTTGTCCACATTTGTACTGTAGAGGCGCAACAGGACAGTTGGGTGTACATGTATCTTAATTGTTGCATTGAATGAAAGAGCAAGTGAGCAAAGTACAAGTTGCAAGACAGCATGAGGATCATCAGCAGTTTGAGTAGAATGGAAGAAAGTGAAGCCAGCAGCAGCTGTGTCCAGCATTGCCAACAATTTCCACAGGAGCAGTCTCCCCTCTTACATGACTCATGGCCCACTGTAGTTTGTCATTTTGGTGAACAACACACAACTGTCAGTTTTACTCAGAAATGGCACCAAATATGCTCCCGCACGCTTCTCGGTGTTCTCATCATACCTTATATTTTGTTTCAGATCCAGAAGCACATCCAAACCGTAAGTATGTTCGTGACTATTCTAACTCTTCATCGACAAAATGAGGGTGGAAAAAAGAAAATATTTTTGACTCACATGCGAAGCGAAAGTGAGTCTATGTACTCACCCGTTTCGTCCGTCCGGGCGTCCGGGCGTCCGGGCGTCTGAAAACTTTAACGTTGGATTTTTCTCAGAGACTATTAAGTCTATCAACACCCAATTTGGCATGATGGTGTAGGATGACAAGGCCTCAAAAAACATACATAGTGACTTGACCTTGCTTTAAGGTCAAGGTCGCAGGGACCATAAATGTTGTCTAAAAACCAGCCATTTTTCACATTTTTCCAATTTTCTCTGAAGTTTTTGAGATTGGATACCTCACCTATATATGGTGTATAGGGCAAAATAATCCCTATCTTTTGATACCAGTTTGGTTGACCTTGCTTCAAGGTCAAGGTCACAGGAGCTCTTCAAAGTTGGATTGTATACATATTTTGAAGTGACCTTGACCCTGAACTATGAAAGATAACTCTTCCAAACTTCATAACATTGTAGTACACATGTTATACTTTCATTATAAGATACATTTGGTCACATATCATCAAGGTCAAGGTCACTTTGATCCTTATGAAATTTGACCAAAATGGGGTAGTGAACCACTAAAAGTGACTATATCTCATGGTAGAAAGTGCCAATAAGCACCATTGTGCTTCCTATGTCTTGAATTAACAGCTTTGTGTTGCATGACCTTGGATGACCTTGACCTTGGGTCAAGGCCACATGTATTTTGGTAGGAAAAATGTGTAAAGCATTTCTTAGTGTATGATGTCATTGCTAGGTTTAGTTGTTTGACCTTGACCTTGAGGGGCACCTGAAGGTCAATGTCATGTAAAGGTCAAGGTCAATCATGTGAGTCGTATGGGCTTTGCCCTTCTTGTTGGTAACATGGACTTATTGCGTATACTACTCCGTTTCACGTCGCAGTCATTTTCTTGCCTTACCACGAAGAAACACAGAATTGGATCAAGCGGATCGATGAGCTGTCAGGGCCTTGAGAAAGTCGTGCTTCAGCGTGTTTATTATGTAAATACTGTTTCGTTGTCAACTTTTGCAGAACTGTATGCCACAAGTACACAACTCCTGAAGACCCATATCCTTTACCTGCGTGTCCAGAGCTACATAATGCCGTGTGCTTGTCGACGCCAGTTTCAGATTAAAGGATTGACGACCTTTCTAGTGCCTTTTTAGCCACAGGATTACACACAGTTATGTGAACACACATAGCCCATAAATCGGTAAGACCGTTTGGTGAGATTTTCAATCAGTTGGATGCTCCTCTGCAGAAATTCCGACGCATGGAAATGGAGATCAAGAAGAGCCACGACCTGCTGAAGACGCGGGATGAGGAGCTGCAGAAGGTGTCCACGGGCTTCACCCAGCTCAAGAACGAGTTGGCCAAACAGACAAAGATCAACCTCTACTCCCAGGACCAGATTAGTGAACTGGAGAGTACGGTAAGCAGCTTAGTTACTTCCATGTCTACTCGACTTTTTACTTCATTTTGATTGATTCGGCTTCGAGGGTTTCCACTCTGCACTGGAAGCTTTCCAGTCAGCAGCCAGACGAACATGACAGACGATGTTTGCCTGGCGGTTGGAGGCGGTGCAAAATGCAGCTTTCATTCAAAGGCTTTCACAATACTGTGGTGGCGCGAACTGGACCAACACATATCATTCATGCACGACAATGTGTGACTGCCATAAGTACTTTGGTTGTTTTCAAGTCACTAAGAAAATCAACATTTCATGTAAGGAGCAATCCCTTTGTGTGTTATTGCCTGCTTTCCAGTCACAATGTAGATTTGCCTCAACACAACCTGCCCATTGTTTTTACTCCCACGACTTATCTTTAAGACTAGTCAATAACGTGAATTTTTATTGGGTGATTTGTTTGTAAAGTTTCTTTAATTGTTAGCTTCAAGTCCCCAATGAGCTACGCCTAGTAATTTTGTCGAGCTGCAAGCAGTCGCACATGGAGATAGCTTTTATATGCTCTAATACTGAAGTCGTTAAGTACTCCTCAGCTTTCATATGCTCTAATACTAAAGTCGTTACTCCTCAGCTTTCATATGCTCTAATACTAAAGTCGTTACTCTTCAGCTTTCATATGCTCTAATACTGAAGTCGCTACTCCCCAGCTTTCATATGCTCTAATACTGAAGTCGTTACTCCTTAGCTTTCATATGTTCTAATACTGAAGTCGCTAAGTACTCCTCAGCTTTCATATGCTCTAATACTGAAGTCGTTAAGTACTCCTCAGCTTTCATATGCTCTAATACTGAAGTCGTTAAGTACTCCTCAGCTTTCATATGCTCTAATACTGAAGTCGTTACTCCTCAGCTTTCATATGCTCTAATGCTGAAGTCGTTACTCCTCAGCTTTCATATGCTCTAATACTGAAGTCGCTAAGTACTCCTCAGCTTTTATATGCTCTAATACTGAAGTCGTTACTCCTCAGCTTTCATATGCTCTAATACTGAAGTCGTTACTCCTCAGCTTTCATATGCTCTAATACTGAAGTCGCTACTCCTCAGCTTTCATATGTTCTAATACTGAAGTCGCTAAGTACTCCTCAGCTTTCATATGCTCTAATACTGAAGTCGCTACTCCTCAGCTTTCATATGCTCTAATAATGAAGTCGTTACTCCTCAGCTTTCATATGCTCTAATACTGAAGTCGTTACTCCTTAGCTTTCATATGTTCTAATACTGAAGTCGCTAAGTACTCATCAGCTTTCATATGCTCTAATACTGAAGTCGTTAAGTACTCCTCAGCTTTCATATGCTCTAATACTGAAGTCGTTAAGTACTCCTCAGCTTTCATATGCTCTAATACTGAAGTCGTTACTCCTCAGCTTTCATATGCTCTAATGCTGAAGTCGTTACTCCTCAGCTTTCATATGCTCTAATACTGAAGTCGCTAAGTACTCCTCAGCTTTTATATGCTCTAATACTGAAGTCGTTACTCCTCAGCTTTCATATGCTCTAATACTGAAGTCGTTACTCCTCAGCTTTCATATGCTCTAATACTGAAGTCGCTACTCCTCAGCTTTCATATGTTCTAATACTGAAGTCGCTAAGTACTCCTCAGCTTTCATATGCTCTAATACTGAAGTCGCTACTCCTCAGCTTTCATATGCTCTAATAATGAAGTCGTTACTCCTCAGCTTTCATATGCTCTAATACTGAAGTCGCTACTCCTCAGCTTTCATATGCTCTAATACTGAAGTCGCTAAGTACCCCTCAGCTTTCATATGCTCTAATACTGAAGTCGTTACTCCTCAGCTTTTATATGCTCTAATACTGAAGTCGCTACTCCTCAGCTTTCATATGCTCTAATACTGAAGTCGTTACTCCTTAGCTTTCATATGTTCTAATACTGAAGTCGCTAAGTACTCCTCAGCTTTCATATGCTCTAATACTGAAGTCGTTAAGTACTCCTCAGCTTTCATATGCTCTAATACTGAAGTCGTTAAGAACTCCTCAGCTTTCATATGCTCTAATGCTGAAGTCGTTACTCCTCAGCTTTCATATGCTCTAATACTGAAGTCGTTACTCTTCAGCTTTCATATGCTCTAATACTGAAGTCGCTAGTCCTCAGCTTTCATATGTTCTAATACTGAAGTCGCTAAGTACTCCTCAGCTTTTATATGCTCTAATACTGAAGTCGCTAAGTACCCCTCAGGTTTCATATGCTCTAATACTGAAGTCGTTACTCCTCAGCTTTTATATGCTCTAATACTGAAGTCGTTACTCCTCAACTTTCACATGCTCTAATACTGAAGTCGCTACTCCTCAGCTTTCATATGCTCTAATACTGAAGTCGTTACTCTTCAGCTTTCATATGCTCTAATACTGAAGTCGCTAAGTACTCCTCAGCTTTCATATGTTCTAATACTGAAGTCGCTAAGTACTCCTCAGCTTTCATATGCTCTAATACTGAAGTCGCTAAGTACTCCTCAGCTTTCATATGCTCTAATAATGAAGTCGTTACTCCTCAGCTTTCATATGCTCTAATACTGAAGTCGCTACTCCCCAGCTTTCATATGCTCTAATACTGAAGTCGCTAAGTACCCCTCAGCTTTCATATGCTCTAATACTGAAGTCGTTACTCCTCAGCTTTTATATGCTCTAATACTGAAGTCGTTACTCCTCAGCTTTCATATGCTCTAATACTGAAGTCGTTACTCCTCAGCTTTCATATGCTCTAATACTGAAGTCGCTAAGTACTCCTCAGCTTTCATATGCTTTAATACTGAAGTCGTTACTCCTTAGCTTCCATATGCTTTAATACTGAAGTCGCTACTCCTCAGCTTTCATATGCTCTAATACTGAAGTCGTTACTCCTCAGCTTTCATATGCTCTAATACTGAAGTCGCTACTCCTCAGCTTTCATATGCTCTAATACTGAAGTCGCTACTCCTCAGCTTTCATATGCTCTAATACTGAAGTCGTTACTCCAACTTTCATATGCTCTAATACTGAAGTCGCTAAGTAGTCCTCAGCTTTCATATGCTCTAATACTGAAGTCGCTAAGTACTCCTCAGCTTTCATATGCTCTAATACTGAAGTCGTTAAGTACTCCTCAGCTTTCATATGCTCTAATACTGAAGTCGTTAAGTACTCCTCAGCTTTCATATGCTCTAATGCTGAAGTCGTTACTCCTCAGCTTTCATATGCTCTAATACTGAAGTCGCTAAGTACTCCTCAGCTTTTATATGCTCTAATACTGAAGTCGCTACTCCTCAGCTTTCATATGCTCTAATACTGAAGTCGTTACTCTTCAGCTTTCATATGCTCTAATACTGAAGTCGCTACTCCTCAGCTTTCATATGTTCTAATACTGAAGTCGCTACTCCTCAGCTTTCATATGCTCTAATACTGAAGTCGCTAAGTACTCCTCAGCTTTCATATGCTCTAATACTGAAGTCGTTACTCCTCAGCTTTTATATGCTCTAATACTGAAGTCGTTACTCCTCAGCTTTCATATGCTCTAATACTGAAGTCGCTAAGTACTCCTCAGCTTTCATATGCTCTAATACTGAAGTCGCTACTCCTCAGCTTTCATATGTTCTAATACTGAAGTCGCTACTCCTCAGCTTTCATATGCTCTAATACTGAAGTCGTTACTCCTCAGCTTTCATATGCTCTAATACTGAAGTCGCTAAGTACTCCTCAGCTTTCATATGCTCTAATACTAAAGTCGTTACTCCTCAGCTTTCATATGCTCTAATACTGAAGTCGCTACTCCTCAGCTTTCATATGCTCTAATACTGAAGTAGTTACTCCTCAGCTTTCGTATGTTCTAATACTGAAGTCGCTAAGTACTCCTCAGCTTTCATATGCTCTAATACTGAAGTCGTTACTCCTCAACTTTCATATGCTCTAATACTGAAGTCGTTACTCCTCAACTTTCATATGCTCTAATGCTGAAGTCGTTACTCCTCAGCTTTCATATGCTCTAATACTGAAGTCGTTACTCCTCAACTTTCACATGCTCTAATACTGAAGTCATTACTCCTCAGCTTTTATATGCTCTAATACTGAAGTCGCTACTCCTCAGCTTTCATATGCTCTAATACTGAAGTCGTTACTCCTCAGCTTTCATATGCTCTAATACTGAAGTCGTTACTCCTCAGCTTTTATATGCTCTAATACTGAAGTCGTTACTCCTCAGCTTTTATATGCTCTAATACTGAAGTCGTTACTCCTCAGCTTTCATATGCTCTAATACTGAAGTCGTTACTCCTCCCTCATAAAGCAAGTAAAACAGAAACTCAACGTTAGATGTTACCAGTTGACATGAAATGGTAGAACATTTTATGTTTCATGTCATTGTAGTTCTTGTGCTTTATTGAAATTATTCGCTATTTAATTAAATAATTTCATTTGATTTCATATATAAATTGGGCACGTTGAAAACGATCTATCCTTTTAAAATGAGAAACTCCTTCTGCAGGTGCAGAGTGTGCGACACGAATTGAGCGTGAAGAATAAGCTGCTCTCCACCTACACATGCAAGCATGTGACCAGCTTTGATCAGCTCTACGCCATGCAGGACAACCTGGACAAACTTCAGCACACCCTCAACCAGAAGAACATGGAGGTGAGGAGGATCAGACTCGACACTGGTCACTTTGAACAGTAATAACTTATCATAACGCGGTGCATTCGAGGCCGTCCGCATGTCCATTTTGTGTGATGAAAAAGAAGGAGTGATGTATTAGAAGTGAATTCGATTTATTATAAGGTATTACCATGGCTTGGTTTATACATTTTGCTGTGATACCTCTCTTCTTTAGCTTTTGAAGACTTAGGTTTAGAAAAAGGAATTCCGTGCCTGTATTTCCTTTCTCATATTTACAATGAAATACATTGCTAATTGAATTAAAATATCAAGGAACGCAACTTAATTTTGTACAGATCATCAGCTATGCCTTGTTTTCCCCCAACACGGTTTGTTTTTCTTCGGACCAGACGTTATGACTGCAGTATCACATGTGTGACTATTGAAAATAGGTTTTCCTAACCTTTCATGTTTCGAGGTACAGGTTCGGTTGAACACACTTTTCCTCAAACCATCTGCCCCGTATCCGCTCCCCCTTTTTGACTCACATGCGAAGCAAAAGTGGGTCTATGTACTCACCCTTTTCGTCCGTCCTGGCGTCCGGGCGTCTGTAAAAACCTTTCACGTTGGATTTTTCTCAGAGACTATTAAGTCTATCAACACCCAATTTGGCATGATGTTGTATGATGACAAGGCGTACAAAAACATACATAGTGATTTGACCTTGCTTCAAGATCAAGGTCGCAGGGGCCGTAAATGTTGTCTAATAAACAGCCATTTTTCACATTTTCCCAATTTTCTCTGTCGTTTTTAAGATTGGATACCTAACCTATATATGATATATAGGGCAAAGTAATCCCTATCTTTTGGTACCAGTTTCATTGACCTTGCTTTAAAGTCAAGGTCACAGGAGGTCTTTAAAGTTGAATTGTATACACATTTTGAAGTGACCTTGACCCTGAACTATGGAAGATAGCTTTTCCAAACTTCATAACATTGTAGTACACATGTTATACTTTTATACTAGGTCACCAGTGTCTGCCGTCTGGGCGTCCGAGCGGCCGTCCGGGCGGCCATCCGGGTGGCCGGGCGGCCGGGTGTTCTATCGTCCGTAAAAAAAACTTTAACATTGGATTTTTCTCGGAGAATATTAAGTCTATCAACACCCATTTTGTCATGATGGTGTAGGATGACAAGGTGTACATATATATACACAGTGACTTGACCTTGCTTCAAGGTCAAGGTCACAGGAGCTCTTTAAATTTGGACTGTATACATATTTTGAAGTGACCTTGACCCCAAACTATTTAAGATAACTCTTCCAAACTTCATAACATTGTAGTACACATGTTATACGTTCATACTAGGTCACCTGTGTCGTCCATCTGGGTGTCCGGGCGTCTGGGCGTCCGGTCATCCGGGCGTCCTGCCGTCCGTAAAAAACTTTAACGTTGGATTTTTCTCGGAGACTATTAAGTCTATCAACACCCAATTTGGCATGATGGTGTAGAATGACACGGCGTACAAAAACGTACACAGTGACTTGACCTTGCTTCAAGGTCAAGGTCGCAGGGGCCGTAAATGTTGTCTAAAAAACAGCCAATTTTCACATTTTCCCAATTTTCTCTGACGTTTTTAAGATTGGATACCTGACCTATGTATGGTATATAGGGCAAAGTAATCCCTATCGTTTGATACCAGGTAGATTGACCTTGCTTCAAGGTCAAGGTCACAAGAGCTCTTTAAAGGTTGGATTGTATACATATTTTGAAGTGACTTTGACCCTGAACTATGGAAGATAACTGTTTCAAACTTAATAATTATGTGTGGAACATGTTATACTTTTATCATGAGACACATTTGGTCACATATCATCAAGGTCAAGGTCTCTTTGACCCTTATGAAATGTGACCGAAATGGGGTAGTGAACCACTAAAAGTGACCATATCTCATGGTAGAAAGTGCCAATTAGCACCATTGTGCTTCCTATGTCTTGAATTAACAGTGCTGTCCATGTCATGCTCTAATGGTCAGGCTTAAAATGTTGTTTGAATATGTTGCTTGTATGTTTTTATAAGTTTACAGATCTCCATGACTATTAATTTCAGCCAATAAGGAACAATTCAAGGTATTACAATGGCTACCGATGTTTAACGGGTCACTCAGAGGAGTTTATCTTTGCAGAGGTTTCTGACTGGTTTCTGGGTCTCCTTATCTAACTAACCTCCTCCGTTAGTCTCATCCCTAGGTAACGACTCTACATGTGCATGTACACATCAGTTTCGAATTTATCTGGTTACGGCTGGAGATCTGTTTGGCGCAACATCTTCTAAATCCCGATCTGTGTTTGTCTTTGGCAGGTGAGAACCCTGGGCCTGGAGCTATTCCACGAGCGAGAGCAGCGCAAGCGATACAACCGTGCTGAGAAGCCTTTGGATTTGTCGGACAACGCTTTTCAGGAACACGACGACCTGGTCGACACCAACAAAGTCTCCAACCCCGACAGGAAGCCCGACCAGAACAACAACGCAGGCGAATCCGGCCAGGTTGCTGGCCAGAACAACAACGCCGTGGAGTCGAGAAAAAACGGGGAAACACGAAAGGACCCCTTCAGCGGCTGCGAAGATGGCGGCAAGAAAGATGAAATGGGCGACGAGAACAGCGAGAACAACAACGCCCTGCCGCGGCAGCAGAGGGAAGAGGACAACAACAACGCCGGAGGAAGGTCATGCTCCAATTGCTCCCAGAGGTCGTGCATGGAGATGAAGCTCGGCATGCTGGAGGAGGAGCGAGACAAACTCAGGATGGAGATTCTTGTAAGTCCCGTTGACACCTCCAGTTCGCCCACAAATTAAGGAGACATGTTACATTCAATGGACATTTCGGAGGTGGAGAGGAACAGCGAGACAATTTTAAGGATGGAGATTTTATTACTTCACATTTACACATCCCGTTCCGTTGTGAACTTAAAATGACATCGCATACCGGAGAATGAGAGAGGCTA
Organism: Theodoxus fluviatilis; assembly: GCA_034096865.1. Lineage (NCBI taxonomy): Eukaryota > Metazoa > Mollusca > Gastropoda > Cycloneritida > Neritidae > Theodoxus > Theodoxus fluviatilis. The sequence goes on along the minus strand of JAWQFJ010008807.1, from coordinate 5,422 downwards.
GCACAGGACGGATGTTCTCGTAGATCGCGCACATTCACACTGTCCCTCACAATCTGAAGTGGCGTTGACTACTGTCAGAGGGTCTCGCCGTGAAATGCGCATGACTAAGATCGGTTTTTACAGGAGAACGCCTTGCTTAGGCACTCACGCATTCTCTTGTTTCATTGACTCAAAATTTCGAGACCATGAAGGGTGCTTATGGTCCCGTAATGGGTAGCTTGAAAATTCAATGAAATCGTCTTCTTGTGCCCGGCTCCAGAGGATATAGAAAAGTAAAATTCTATCAAAGAGGAATACACATTTTTCTTCACGACTTTGCATATGCTACACAGCAGCTGTTATGATTGCACTATTTTCACAAACATTGATTTTCCTTTCAAATCAACGCGCACAGCTAATCAAACATGTGTAGGCTCTAGTCGTGTAATACCTTGCATGCGCCAGTCGTCAAGCTCAGTGCGAGCACTTCCGGTAATCTCCCACAGAACTTCACGCGGCGGCTCCAGGCGATGGAGGAGAACTACCAGGACGCAAGGCGGAATCTGAGCAAGGTCAGCCAGGAGTTGGTCAGGGAAAAGTCCCTCATCTGCCAGTGCTCCAGTGAGAAGGGCGATCTGGAGCGTCAGCTGCGGGTAAGTGGAACTGACTGGGCTGTGGAAATTCAGATTGGAAAGGAACAATTGTTTAATGCGTGCCTGCATGCTTGCACTTTCATGTATTTAGGTCGTGTCCTGTGGATACATGAGACTAATGGATGCCGTGTTCGGAGGTGCGTCTGTCTTGGAGCTGGGTCTGGAAGCAACGAGCTTACCTCTGGGTGTTTCTTCCATTCAGGAGTAAAATTGGGAAACCGTGAATTCCAAAGTGGAATATTTTACGAAAGCTTATTTGAGGCAATCTGTCTGCGTGCTGCTCTGAGAGTTGAGACGGCTGTGAAATAATAATCAGATTCGATGTATAACCAGGGAGTAAAGGGATATGCAAATTGAACACCTATTATAGGGTTAATAGGGCGCAATTCAAAGCGAACACATATGTAACGGCCAGCACCAAACCAGTGACAAAGCGGTTCGTCGCTTAATGCGTGCTGTGGTCAGTCAGTCAGTTACAAGCTTCTGCTGAAAAACACGCCAGGAACAGCAACATTTTCATGTCATGGAATAGCGGGACTCTACTCCAGTGGTTCGATTGAAAGAAACGGACTTCAAGGACATCTTCTCAGTTTCTCTAAGGAACAGATTTGTAGCTTTGAACATGGTGACAGAGGCAATGCCCTTGGAAGAACTTTGGAGCCACCTGAGAGACACATGGAAAGGCACGTGTCAAGAAGTTCTGGGGAAAAGAAACATGGCAACAAAGGAATGGCTCTCCGGCAACACCTGGAGCCTGATACAGAACAGGCGAGACATCAAACAGAAAATCAACAACACCAAGAATGAAGACGAAAAGAAAACGCTTCAAGAAGAGTACATTATCATCAACAAAGAAGTCAAGAAACGTGCCAGGACGGACAAGAGACGTGTCTATGACACCATGGCAGCAAAGGCAGAACAAGCAATTGAAAAGAAAGACCCCAGCACTCTGTACAAGATCAGCCGAACACTCTCCACTAAGAAGTCAAATCAAAACGGACCGGTTAAAGACAACGAGGGGCACACCATCACCAAGGAGAAGGACCAGAGACAACGATGGGCCTAATATTTTAAGGACTTTCTCAACCAACCCCAGCCACAAGAGAGACCAGACATCCCTCCTGCGGACACTCCACTGGGAGTTACCACCAACCCCCCAAAGAAAGCAGAAATCCAGAAGGCCCTGAAGGCGCTCAAAATCAACAAAGCAGCCGGACCGGACGGAATTCCACCAGAGGCACTCAAGACAGACATTTCCATCACAGCAACCATGCTGCTGCCTTTACTGCAGAAAGTCTGGACAGAAGGAAGAATCCCAGCAGATTGGAAAAAAGAACAACTGGTGAAACTCCCAAAGAAAGAGATCTCGGACTATGCAAGAACTGGCGGGGCATCATGCTACTGTCAGTGCCAAGTAAAGTACTAACCCGCATCATCCTGGATCGACTGAAAGACGCTGTCGACAAAAGACTTCGTCCAGAACAAGCTGGCTTCAGGAAGGACAAGTCATGCACGGACCAGATCGCTACGCTCAGGATTATCCTGGAGCAGTCCCTGGAGTGGCAGTCAACGTTCTACCTGAACTTTATTGACTTCCGCCAGGCGTTTGACAGCGTTGACTGAGAGACCATTTGGAGACTCCTCCATCACTATGGAATCCCGCCAGCCTATGTCAACCTGATCCAGCAGCTGTACGAGGGCGCCACGTGCCAGGTGATTCACAACGGCAAGCTGACAGATGAATTTGAGGTGACTACAGGGGTCTGTCAAGGATGCTTGCTGTCGCCGATGATCTTCCTGCTCGTGGTTGACTGGGTCATGCGAGAGACAACCAGAACAGGCAGGACCGGAGTCCAGTGGACCCTGACACATACCTTGGACCACCTCGACTTTGCAGACGACTTGTGCCTGATGTCCCAATGCTACCAGCACATGCAACAGAAGACAGACAACCTTGCCAGAGAAGCAGCGAAGACCGGACTACAGGTTAACGTGGAAAAGACAGAGATAATGGCCGTGAACAAGAAGCAGCAGAAGCCTGTTACCTTGGGAGACAAGGAGCTCAAAGAGGTGGAATTCTTTTACTTACCTGGGCAACGTCGTATCAGCAACAGCCAGAATCGGGAAAGCCAGATATGCCTTCAATACTCTGAGACCAGTCTGGAGATCAACATCCCTCTCTACCCACACAAAACTCCGGATATTTAAAGCAACGTCAGGTGTGTCCTCCCCTATGGCTCTGAGACCTGGAGAGTCAGCAACACTCTGACCAACATGCTCCAAGTCTTCATAAACAGACGCCTCCGTAACATCCTTAAGATCAGGTGGACAGACAAAGTCAAGAACACCGACTTGTGGAAGCAGGCAAACCAGGATCCCATCGGAAAACAGATTGCAAGGCGGAAGTGGAGGTGGATTGGACACACCTTGCGAAAACCTCCACATGACATCACACGGCACGCCTTGCAGTGGAATCCTCAGGGCAAGAGACGAGTTGGTCGCCCCAAGACCACCTGGAGGCGATCCTGCAAGGAAGAGATGAGGAGCAGCAACCTGTCATGGAGAGAGCTAAAGAAGGTTGCCCAAAACCGAGTATACTGGAGGACTCTTGCCGAAGCCCTATGCTCCACAAGGAAGTCAAGTAAATCAAGTCAAGCCAAGTCCAGTGGTTAGGACGCTCGCCTTGCGGTATTCAGTGCGGCCATTCTCTAAACCCGAGTCAGAAGTGACTCTGGCGCAGTTCGCAAGACTTGACCCTTCGCATTACAGCATTGCGCCAAAAATAGTTCGTTCTGGATACTATTTTCCACCTCTTTTTACAGAAATTATTCAGATATCAAGACTTGTTTCCATTTCAACACAATCATTTTATTTTATCGAATAAACACTTGTTTATTGCCTCAACAAACGTAATTTATTGGTTTCGTGCGAACTAGTCTTAGAACCACTTTAACGGCGTATGTCAGGGAGCAGAGTGCTATCCCACAAGCCTCTCGTGTGACCTCCTTATGAATATTCCGGACGGATTAGTTCTATCACGTGATATGAACTGTGCTAGAGACTCTTTTGCCGGCAGGCGAAGTCTCTAGTGGGCTAGAATGCAGTGCGGCACGAATCTTTGAGTTGCATTCTTGGGCACTGGGTATTGGGTGCAGTGCAGTGAAGGGATCCAAAACACAAATCCACGCAAGTAAAAATGAAACATAGTAATAATTCTTATTGTTAATATTAGTGTCAGATTACTTTACATGAAAAGTACTCGCACGTTTAAGTGCATGAACGTTAACTTTTGTTTACCTTTTCACGGTTATGTGGCCATTGTGTCGGAAAAGTTTAGTTTTTTTTCTTCTGAATATTGCCACTGGCATGACACCTATCTTAAATTGGGCAAAACGTCTGCAGTTTTAATTCTACAGTGTTCATACTTCTATAAAATAATTCAGAAAAGACTGCAGATGAAACTATGTATATAAGTGGGTACATGCACCCGCAAATATCCCCCAAATAATCGAGTTAGGACTGCTATTGTGCTGGCAAGTCACAGTTCCATTTATCTTGGCGTCTGTTTCTATGGATGATTGGACTTTACATATGAACGCGTGGCTTCATCCACCATGCAGAACCTCTGCAATGCGCGTTACTGCTGTCGCCCAGGCTGCCAACACAGACAGGGAGATGCTGTACTGCCAGAAACAGAGGGCTGAGGAAGACCTGAGACGCCTGGAGGACAAGATCAATGAAATGCTGGGACGCTTCGAGACTTGCGCCAAGCAAGAAATGGAATCCATCAGCTGTGCCAAGTTCCCCTCGGACACGGCTCGCAAGGTCAGCTTGCCATTCGGCAGAAATCGCTTGTGGTGTCTGTGCGTCCATGACCTGCTTTGCACACAGTGGCATCCTGTCTGATCACCTCTTCTGTTTGGCAGTCGCGGTGCCTAGGTTGACGGTTCGAATCTGACAGGATGTCACGAAATTTCCCTCGTCCGTCTCTTTCGGAGGGATGATATCGTTCAGCAGATGATAGTTTTTTTTGGTGGTTGCAGCTTTTTGTTTGATTTTTTATTGCGCAAAGGCGTATGTATACACTCGCGCGCACATACACACGCACACACACACACACACACACACACAAACACGCGCGCGCATGCACACGCACAAATACTCAAGCAAGCAAACGCAACACCTAGACAAACACACACACATATACATACGCATACACACACAAGCACGTGCATACACATACATACGCACATTCAAACACAGGCCAAAAACAAATCGCACTTATACCCATCCTCTCAAATTGAAACACTGTTCATAAACGTTTGTAATATTTTCCTGTTTCTTCAATCGAGCCATACCAGGACCGCGTTGCTAAAGGTAGGAACCTTGCTAGATCTTGCGAGGAATATGCCGGTGTCAACATGATGAAAGCAAGTGTAAAAGCGGTCCAATGTTTGACACATGTTGACACCGGCCTATCATTTGCGAACTAGGTAGGCTGAACAGCGCGCCCCAGATTTCCTCCTGCACTTCCCCTGGATGGACGAAGTGTCACCGATTTTTTTTTCTTCTCCTGCCTTTCCTCAGATGCAAGTGGAGCTGCACGCCGTGCACGCCTACATGGAGGAGAAGGAAGGGGAAATCGAAAACCTGAAGGACAAAGTCCAGTGAGTCGCGCAAGAATTATGGCATCCCCCGCGCCTCCAAAAAGAGCAGAACGGAGAAGTAAAATCCCTTTGCGAAGGGGCAGCGGAGAGAATGAGAAGCATGCTAAGCGCCACCGAAGAGGG
>JAWQFJ010008806.1:45000-54399 GCA_034096865.1 Theodoxus fluviatilis | reverse complement strand
TGCGTTGTGACGTGTTAGGTGTGCATAAGAGCATGCCTTTCTTCGACGCGCACAGGTGGTAGTTGGTCTGAAGAGGAGAATGAGAGGCAGTAGGGTGACTAGTGTGCTAGGATGACATAGAGCGTGTGTAGCTAGTGAGAGCAGATGTCGTATGCTGTCAGTGAGAGACTGGTGATGCTGATAAGGGTTGCAGAGAGAAGCGTGTGTGATGCGTGAGAATGGGACAGCGATCAGGTGCTGGTGAAGATGAGAGCGCTGGTGTGGGCTGAGAGCAGGCGTAGGTGGACGATTTCCCCCCCCATGCAAAAGCATCGGGACATAAACATCAGAAAAAAAAGCGCCAGGCATGGTAATAATAGGAATCCATCGCACGGATGGATGGCTAGCAGCCAGTAATCCAACCCCCCGTTATAATGTAACCCCCCCCCCCCCTTCCTCCCAGGGCGTTTCCTTCCTCCCGCTATAAGGCTCTTTCTATAAAAGTATTCATCTTCTCCCTTTCTTCAACAAAAAACCTCTGCAGGGAACATAACTCTCGTCCCTTCCTGCAGTCTCCCCCCTCTTCCTCTAGTACAGAATCTCTCTCTCTATCTCTCTCTCTCCGTGGTATCCCTCTCTACTCACGTGTCTACCCTCTCCCTCCGTGAACTCTCTCCCTCCAGTCGTATTACTCTCTCCCCCGGTGTACCTGTCTGTCTCCGTGTATACCATGTCTGTATCTCCCTACGTCTGTCGTCCGTAACTCCCTTACTGTCTGGTCTAGTCTCCTGTCTGTTGTAACGTCTCCCTAATACCTGTATGTCTAGTCTGTCTCCCTGTCTCGTCTCTGTTCTTGTCTCCTGTCTTTGTCACTGTTAAATACTCCCGGAATCTGTACTGTGTCTGTACTCTGTCTGTCCTCCCTGTCTGTATCTGTCTGTAACTGTCTGGTACTGTCGTCTCGTATCCTGTAGCTAGTCTACGCTGTCTAGTCTCTCCTTCTCTCTCTCTACTCCACACACACACAGAAAATCCACACACATGCAAACACACAACCACACTCTACACACTCACTCACTACCACGTCACACAATCCCACACCACTTCACACACTCACTCACACACTCACCACACTCACCACACACTCCCACACCATCTCACTCCTCTCACACTCCACTCCGCTTCACACACTTACTGTTCCATTGTTATATTTTTTTATTTTTTTTTATCCATTTAGCTCTATGTCCTGTATACCTCAGGATTCCTTCCCCCCAACGCTGCAGTCAGATCCTTCGCGAAACAAGCTGGAGCCAGTGCGTCCGTGGGTTTCAAAGTATCTTTATTCAGTTTTTTCACCAGAAAAATTAGGATACAGAGCGCAAATCTCTTTATACCATTTTCCCCAGGCATTAGTACAGTGCACACGCTATTTAGCTCACATTAGTTCGCACCACACCAAGATTATAGAGAGCCATTTGAATCACAAGTACTTGAAAATTATTTCTCTTCTCTCCAGCAACCATCCCTTGTTTGTGCGGGGGGGACAAATATAAAAAATACTGATGTTAATCCCTGTCATATTTCCTTATCTTTAGACAGAAGTGAACTTGAAAACACCTAAGTCCACGCAGTCACAACCGGAAACACAAAGGCCACATTGATACACCATCACCGAGGCGGACGCAGGTGCTGGAGTGAAAAAATTAAACACAGGCCTCCAACGGGGAAACACAAGCGGAAACACCCCCCCCCCGCCCAGCCGTGATCGTCAAGATGAAGAAAAAGAAGCGAACGTAAAGAGCGAAGTCGTTGTGCCAATTCCACAAGGGCACCACTGCTCTCTGGAGGCCGTGGGAAAGAAAAGAGACTGTTGACGCCCGAAGTTCAATGTGACAATTAGATGGAAAAACTCGCGTTCCACCATACTCTCTCAAGTATCTGGCAGACTCAGAGGTATGCAAAACAGTTGGCTGATCACAGATTTACGACGGCTCACAAAAACACTTAGAACTTAACCAAACACAAGAGCGAATAAAAAGTACACTAAAGATTTACGTTATTCGCAATGACTTGACATTCTGTTATAAAAATCGAAGTTGTCGGCACAGATCGTCAAGCATGAGAGTGGATGAGGACCGCGTCACGCTACATTGTCCGGTCATCACACCATGTTTTGCCATCAACTGATATCCCCAGCAGCCTTGAGGTGGACTGCCAGGAAACAGGGGAAAGGTAAAAACCAGTGGCCGCGACAGGAAGAAGAGCCAGGGAACGCACCCGGCTACGCCGCAGAGAAACCTCCCCCCCGCAGAGAAAATCGACTGCCTCGCAGGACGTAGAAAGCGCTGTGACGGCCTGAGTTGCTCGTGCTAGCCCTACAGTCTTCCGGTCGTCTCCCAGAGGCGTATCGTACCTTGCACCAACAGGGGGGGAAGCCACAACTACTATACTCTACCTATATTCCGGAATTATTAAATAATTTTTTGATTTTAGTTTTGAATATAAAGTTTCAGTTCTCCTTTCGTTTAAGACGTAACGAGGGATTAAGACGGGAAATAAGAATACAGAGTTAAGTACTCACCGCTTGCACGCTCTGGCAAGTAAGCTAATAAAGTCCTCCGGAAACATAAAACGCCACAAGAATATAAACTTCTAACTTGTCTTTGTTGAAAATGGTCCCGTTCGTAAAGTAATTTTGCTCGTTTTTAAAAGTAAAAGATGTTGAGATGTATGGCTTATATTAACTGCAACTTTTTATTACCCCACGCCTGTTCAGAATGGGAGTACTTTATTTTTGCTTGTATGGACAGGGGCCGCAAGGCATCCTCGTGTTTTGACTGCCGGGCCCTCGCTTCATACGCGCCGTGCAGCTGCTTCTAGCCTCCTAAGGCACTGTTTACTGCTGAGGAAAGGCTAGCCCAGCCCGTCAGCCCAACGCTCTGTCGCGCAACCCACAACAACCCCCAGCATAGTGAACGATTTGCGACCGTACGTATATAAAACTCTCTGTTCTTATCTGCACCTACAGATACCCTAGCACCTCACATGGCATGTCCAGAGCAGAAGAAGCTGTATTGTTCTGACGCACCTGTGTTGTCCCTTAAAGCATTAGTAACTTACGAATTGCCCCCTTCCCCCTTTATCCATCACGAATATTTTATGAAGTTTATCATACTTAAAATACGTCTACCGAAGTGATTTGACCACATGCAGTATAATACAAAAATGATTCACACATATATAACGTGCGATTAATGTGTAACAAACCCAAGAGAGATGGAGCTACATCATATAAGCTTTTCCACAGACACCAAACACATGCCATTTTTTGACAAACGTACCACACTGCAGAGAAAAGGATATAGAAAGAAAGATAGAAGTTCCCTATATGAAGGACCACCACCCACAACTGGATGGAACGAATATCACTCGGCAAAAGTCATTCACATCCACGTTTGTGTACATGCTTGCATACTCAAGGGGGACTGCACAAAATTTATTTTTATATGACATTCTCTGTAAATTTACAACATTGCATACTGTGAAGAGAAAAAGGATTCAACAATAATAAAGCGGCTACCTCTGCAGATACGCTCAACCCCATGGGCATACTAATCCACTGTCTATCTTTCAAATGAAGTACTCCAAAGGCAATTGGCGTGCGAAATCCACTATTTTTTTCCGCCTCAACTCTCCCTTCAATCAGTCCCATAATTTGCCACAGAAAGGCTGATAGATATGGATCTGGAAATAGCATGTCAATGTTATTCAAGCCAAGCCTTTTCAGTACTGCAAGTTTCGTACCACACTTGTTTGACTTCGAGCCAAATCCAAGCTTTTTCTTACCACATAAAGGAAAAACACAACAACTTGAAAGTTGGCAAATGATATTACTTTCTCCATAAGCTGTGAAAATGGCTTGGAGTCTTATTCAGTTCAGATACTCACATTGGATTCCCTTTTCTGGGGAACAGCAGTTATACAAAACTGGAAATCTTGGAAGTTTCAATTAGTTCCGAAGCATGTTTATACATGTCACTTAACATTTCCAGTAGTAGGATTTATCGTCAAGCAAGTAGACTTCAGTACGTTTCCCTGGCTTATGAATCGAGCTGCAGGACCAAACAAGATATGGGAAGAAGCGGCGAAGGCGACGAAACTTGAACCATGTGTCCTCACTCCTCCCCTACTGTCAAAAAAGAGATGCAAAGTGTTCACCTGCATCTCATAGATTACCCAGGGACTATCGGATCTCCAAACATGATTCATTGTTGCATCGTCGCTAGCTACTCCACCTTTGTCCCACATGCAGGAACCCATTCAAATCCCAATGCTTTCATACAGGAGGATCGCAGATGGGGGTCAGCTGCACACACTGTAACGTGAGTCATTTAATCAAGTGGAGATGTTGCTTCGGGGAAACATGTGATCACACGAACATTTGTGTGGAATGTTCTCCTGGCACATTTTAGGACATGGATTCAGCTATTTGATTTAAGTCCAGACACTATAGTCCCTCTGCATAAATCCATTCCTAGTATAGTTTAGCCCCTGGCTTTGTTCTTCTTCATCCGTTCTTTAGTTCTCCCTCATACAGCGTGATCTGTTTTGATTGATGGGCCGAAGACCCCCCCTGAGAGTGGAATTCTTAATCTCCCAGATATATAGTGGCTCTTGCCGAACAGCCGATAGTTTTGGATGCTCGATCTACGTTTAATACCTCAGAGATGACGTGAAAATAAGCAGTAAATTACATGATGGACTTTCGAGAGGCACAGTTACCTTTCCTTTGAACAATAAGTGCTAGGGCCGGTCCGTAGTCTTTGGCATTCGAAAGAGCATGCTTATGCTACTGTTAAATCATTAAGCATTTGGATAGCTTGTCAAAGTGGGTGTGTATTTACTTTCATCTTTGGTCCAGTGGTGTTTTGTTTGACTTTAGTCTACCGTGAAAAACGAATTACAGCACCAACTTCCGAGCGAGGATAGAGGTTTTCATCTCTTATGGCTAGGCATTAAGGCGACTTTCAGATCGATGGTAGAAGAGCTTGCATCAACCAGAGTTTACCTCTTTTCCCACTATAGGGGAACATCTGCCGTACATGCTACCGTTTCTAGTTTGTGCTTTTAAGTTTGATTATAGCGTACGCTTTAGACGTATTGGGGTAGGGCAGAATTTCTGAACGGCACCTCAATCACCGGGACTGCGCCAGATTTGTTGAGGCGGTGTTATTGTTCGATGCAACTCCACTGTTGCGTTCATTTGACTTGGCATACCTTTCCCAAACCCAGTAGATCCAAGTGGCTCTCTGGCATTGGGTTGGTTCGACCAGGTGCACACTCTGATTTTTCAAAAATGGAAAGCAAAACGACAATGCAGTCGCGAAATATCCAGAGCTGGTGGTAGCTCTGCCAAAGAGGACTTGCTTTTTCCACACAAGTTTTATGCAGCAGCAAGTATGGCGTATGACCAGTAGGATGGGGCGCAGAAGTGTATCTCAAATAAAACCACTATCTCTAAACTGTAGCAATAAGAAACAAAATGAAAGTTGAAATGCTTAGTTCTTCACAGTCTTTTCACGTAACAATGTTGTTAGAATTTAGGTCAAGTCCTTGGTGAAGTTAGAAGCACAAGTTTTCGCCTTTCTTGAATCATACATCTTTTCTCAAGTCTCAGTCCTAGTCAACACATCACTATTACCACAACACTGTAACGGTATCTCTGTGCTGTTCAAGAGATTAGCACCACACTACGTTTGATGTGCATGCCCAGCAAACCGTTGTGTACGCTGCCCTGCTAACTGGACGCTCACATCACTGATTGTGTCATTCCCAACTAATTTTACTAAAAAGCTATGATTACGACATACCTCTAAAGTTTAACTTCATTTTTAAATAGACTGATTTAAATATACTATAATTTCAGGAAAAAATGTTTACATCCCACAAAAACATGCGGTAGTCCCGAAGATATTGCTCCACAAAATAGCACAAAATGCAATGGCGTTTCCCTTACTGGAACACTTGCAAGACAAAGAGTCGCTGCGGAGGCTGAGAATGTGCGGGGCAGTATCAAATACGAAGGGCGTCAGACCACAGGGTTCAGACTAATAAGGACAGAGGAGCGAACACAGCAGTATGAGGCCTCGAATGGCCTGTTCACGCAGACACGCGAGAGCGAGTTTTCGGGGTCTCCTACGCCTTGAGACTCCGCCCAAGCATTCCCTCATGAACAGGTCAGCTAACCCGCGGACCAGTTCAGCGAGATCTCGCGACGAGCCCATTTGTTGAATGTCTCCCCCCCTTCCTCCCACGTTAGCGTGCGCCTTGAAATACAAAAAACTGGCTTCACTTCGGGAGGACACTATTGGCGAAAATGTGTTGCGTCCGTGAACCATAACTCGTATCCTAAACCTTTATGCGACCCAACAACAATGGGCAGAAGATTACACCACACCATGGTTTGCGCGATGATACATTATTCGTGAAACGAACAAAGGAGCAACAAAAAGGTCAACATAGAAATCATATTCGACTCATGTTCAGGTAGTTGGATTTCTTTCTTCCTTTTCGCGCACCCAGAGACAATTCTGTACAACCAAGAAATCCAGGAGAGAAGAATAGCAGGGTCCCCATGACAGCACGTTAGAAACAAGAGTCACAGAGGTTCAAAGCCAACAGGACCAGAAAGCGTTGGGTATATCCGTCTATCACAGAAGAGTTGTCGGTAGGTTCACAATTCTATTAATTAAAGCCAGACTATCACACGCCCCGCACACAGCAGAGGCCCTCAGACAGAACCAGATCCATGAATCTAAAACAAGAGCAGCAGAATCCAGGAGGAGATCACGTATCACCCCCACAACAGAGCCTTTCCGCCGCCAGAGTCCATCAGAGGTGTCCCCAGACAGTACATCAATTTATTCAGGAGTAATCAGATACCTAGTAAAGAAGAGGGTACAACAGAAGAGGTCAATTTCACACACCACGAGATCAGTAGAAACCGTCAGAACAGAAACGGAGTCAATTCTATTAGGAAAGAAAAACCTTTAAGAGCCGCTCTTTTTATAACCAGATTTGGGGCCGTTTTTATCTACTGAAGGACAGGGACCCACAAACAAATCTCTGAAGATCTCGCCCAACGCCATTATTGATCATGAGGACGGAAAAAGAATGAAAACTTTGCAGACTCCAGAATAAGCCCCACCGCCATTGATCATGAGACGGAAAAGAAGAGAACAAAACTGGGACACCAGCAAGCAGAAAACATATACTATGCAGAATTTCCTCCTCTCCCTCGGAAACGGCAGTTGAACCATTCCAGCCCTGCAACACGGCCAGAGCAAATTCATAGCATTCCAAACAGCAAGGACACTTGTCTGAACAACAACAATGCAAGGACGTACTGCCTTCTGTGACGGAGACGAAACCCCAAAACACCAACACTCAGTGTCCCGGCCAAACACACCTTAGATGTCAAACAGAAAATGTAGAGGTGCACGCAACTCAACCTTTGGTTCCTGAGTGCAGAATGCCCGCTACTTCCATGTTGCCCCACCAAACCATCCCTCAAAATCCTCTGATGGCCCCCTACCTACACTTTCATCCTTTTTTCCCCATTCTTTCCTCCATACATGCAGTGGCAATATCCTCACCCCTTCAATGGTCTCCGTCCAGAACCAACAGTGTGAATACCAGTTGGCTACAGTATTCTTCGATGGATTTTTGGCGTGAACGATGACTACTTTGCCGACGTGATTTTTTTCTTTCTTTCTCTTCGCATCCAATCCAGTGACAGTTAGGTATCATTATCAACAATGATGGTCCATAAACAAAATTTGCACATAGGACATATAAATGTATATAATTTATACAACAAAGTGACGGACATTGCTGCTCTTATTCAGAAGGAACAGTTAGGCATTCTTGGAATAAGTGAATCTCGCCTTCACAGTGAAATCAGTGATGAAGCAATTGGAATATCAGGATTTGACATGGTACGATGCGATCCTGTGCTACCTGGGCACACTGGGTTAGCAATCTACATTAACTATGACTTACGAAACTCTACTTATAGAAGACATGACCTTGAATCTTCAAGTGTGAGTGTATTTGGTTGGAGCTGAAACAATCTTCAAAATCTTCTCTTCTCCTGAGATTCTTGTACAGAAACCCTGCCTCCATTCTGTTGGTATGGTGAATTCCTAAGCATGATGGACCAAGTGAGTGCTCTTGGAAAAGATATTCTTCTTCTTGGTGACTTTAATATAGACTACCTAAAAATTAACGGTGCATGGAATTCAACTATCCTGCTCTTTGGACTCAAGCAATTGGTTCATACAGCCACTAGGGTCACTCAGTCAACATCGACTCTTATTGATCACATATACACCACCAACATCCATCTGGTACAAAGCACTGGGTGCTAAGAATAGGCATCAGTGATCATTTTCCAATTATCTGCTCTTTGCACGCTAAACTCTCCAAGAGCAAAAAACGCGACCATTCATATCTGACCTATAGATCGTTCAAAACCTTTGATGCCAAAACCTTTTGTTCTGACCTCCAAAAGACACCCTTCCATGAAGTCCAATATCACACCGATCCAAACTGTGCACTTCAGCTATGGTACAACATATTTCTATGAGTAATTAACAAACACGTTCCAATCAGACGAAAACGCGTGCGCCATCCAACGCTGCCACCATGGTTAACCAAGGAAGTAATGAAAGCAATGTCACTCAGAGATAAACGCAGGAAAAGCAATCATTTCGTTGCATACAAAGAACAAAGAAATGCAGTTAAAAGCTTAGTGAGAAAAGCAAAGAAAGAATATTTTCAGAAACTTATAACTGATAACAAAAACATCACCTCAGTATGGAACGCCATAAATACCTTTACCAAATGAAACGGAGCTAAAGCCCATTCATCATACCCATCCGATGATGTTAATGACTGCAATAATCACTTCCTTCCTGTGGCTGAAAAGTTATTCCCTCGCGATAGAAATCATAATTTCCTGTCTGAAACAGCATATCTCCAAGAATTCTGCCAGGAGAGACTATTGTCTTCATTGGAATTTGAGATTCCTCTTCTTGCTGTTCATGAAGTTGGCAGATTTATTGAAAAACTCAACTAAAAAACAACAGGACCTGATGGCATCAATAGCTTTCTTCTCAAACTCTTCCATATGTAATCGAGTCGCTCACATACATATACAATTTGTGCATTATCAAGCAAAACTTCCCAGATGAATGAAAAAAAGCTAAAGTTATCCCTCTACCAAAAGTGAAAACTCCCACAAGTCTAGATGACTTCCGACCCATATCATATCTATCAATTTTATCAAAATCAATTGAAAAGCACATTCACAAACATCTGTTGGCATTTCTTGATCGGCACAGTCTTCTTCACCCCCTT
>JAWQFJ010008806.1:32500-40000 GCA_034096865.1 Theodoxus fluviatilis | reverse complement strand
TAGCCAGAAGACGGGAGTTTGTCAAAGTTTTGAGGAACTCCTGATACCGACATACCAACTTTTTAGGCAAAGTTGTTTCCATCAATATTTTCTTTCCCGGAATTAGTCAACGGAAGCAAAGTTTGAAAATGTGTCTCCAGCCTCTGACATAGAAATGCCGATATATTTTGACAAATGCAGCACATTTTGTGTTTGAACGACACGGTGGAATAACTAAACAGAAAGCATGAAAAGACCTCACTGTCAAAATTGTAAGGACTCGTTCATCATCATTTTTTGTGGCTCAGGAAGTCCCTCAACGTTTGCCACATAGACCATCCTCGTTGGTCAACACTTGCTGCAGATCGTGACACCTGGCGGCTCGTCAAAAGCAAGGCCGTCGCCTCCTTCGAGAACACCCGTAGGGCCTCCATAGAAGAAAAGCGAAATAGGAGAAAGAACCAGGCAGCTGACCAGACTTTCCCCTGCAGCAAATGCGACCGGACCTGCCGATCCCGCATCGGACTTCTAAGTCATGAGCGGGCCTGCAAAGGACGTGGACCATGACCTTCCAGATCTTCGTTAAGCGAAGCAAAGTCAGGATGATGTGTACTTATTGCAGCTTGTCAATGCTACTGTCAAGAAAAGAACGTCGCGTAACGGATTTGTGCAGCCAACCTCATCTTGCCTCGATTTCTTCAGCCTGAATCGGCGTCCTTAACTGGATAAAGACAAAAGTAGACGTTGTAACGAAACATACACAACCTCGAAGCGGAAGTTCCTTGTGTTGGATTGGTCGCGAGTTGCACCAAGAGTGCGAGCCATGTCGGATAAGCAAGGCAGCCTGGCGCGATACTGCCCGTGACAGATTTTTAAATGCCCAGACGCAAATGCCCTTCCCTTTTTCCATAAATAGCGATGTCGCAACAATGTTGTTAGAGGTGATGTCAGTCGAGGAAACAGACCCAATGCGCAGCTCCTCGACCAAGTAATCATGTAATGTGGCGACCTTTTCCTTCACCCGGATATATTATTGGATGAACATTGAAAAATGAATAATGAAAATTTCGGTTTGTATTATGGTTCACTTTGCTGAAATCGACCCCCCAAATAAAAGTTCTCTTTTTTTCTTTCCCTCAGGAATTCTGCAGCTTTTGTACATCAGTTATTACACCTCGGGTGTTTTTTCGGGGTTATTCCTCGGGTTTTGCATCACTCAAAACGGATTTCTCCGCTTGTGGTGCCTGTCAAAAGAACTGTCAGGCCATTCTATCAAAAGTTATCATCACTCAACACGGCTCACGCATGGAAATGACTACTCTGCGCAAAAAGACGGAGCCAGACCAGTGTATTGAGACACGACTGCTTTTTTGGCCTTTCAGAAACAGCAGCCTCCCGAAATCGACGTCTGGACCACTCCCTCACCAATCGAAAGCAGATTCGCCACAACAGCCCGCGTGCACTGAGCCTGCAATCTCCCGGAGCGGGCAAACAGAGAACGGGAAAAGGGAAAATATTGGAGTTTTCAACCTGTTAGTGGAAGTCAGAGCCTGTGCACACGGCGAGGGTTAAAGGAGGAATATTTATGCTGCAGAAGCGGCTGTTTGACGCGCTGCCCCGGTGAGTGTGAGCGAGGCCCGGGTCTGCGTGTGTGGCGGGAAGGAGGAAGGAGAGAAGTCGATCGGGGTCGTGCTGTCAAGGGTCGATTCTAGAAGCGTCTCGAACCGCCGCAACTGACGTCTTTTTTCTAAGCACCATGCAGTGCCTGACTCAGCTGGTCTGACCAGCGAGGAGAGGAAAAAAGCTGTCTGCATCGTAGAATGCCCGACTACTCGACATATGAACCACACATTCACACAGGGTAACTACGTGGCTGACTGGAGCTGTTTCGGATGCATTCTTTTGATTGAAAGACACCGCTGCACCTTACTTCTAAGGAAATAAACCTAGTGTGACAGCGTTTTCACAGGCGCTGGCAATTTAGTTCTTGATAAGTAAGGTGTATTCGGAAAGCCGTCGGTGTTTACACCATCGCATAGCAAAGTATGCTTAAATCTCGTAGGAAAGAGCAATCTTGAAGACTCAGTGCAAGCATGGTCTGCATTGGCAGCACGCGATCTGAAAGATGTAACAATGCATACTCGGTCACTTGTCCCCCGTCACTGACGCAAGTATTTATTTTGGAGGATCCGGATCTCGTATGATCTTACAGCGGCTTGACTTAAATGGTAAGCTTTTACACACTGCATAGCTTCTTTGAAATGGAATTCAAAAGAACGAAACGCTTGTTTTTAGTTGCATACACATGATCTCTCTCTCTCTCTCTCTCTCTCTCTCTCTCTCTCTCTCTCTCTCTCTCTCTCTCTCTAATTCAAAGTGTTAAAAATGCCAGAGGATCGGCTACCCAAGCAAGCACTTTTTATGCAATCCAGTGCAACTATTCCCGACGAACTCAACTGGCTAAAATCTTTTGAAGAATGTCTGTGCAAGTCGGGTTTTGCCTTTGTAAGGTACAATAGAGGCATCTCTAATGAAAAAACTTTCTTCAAAAAGTTAAAGATCAGGCTCCAAGACTGCTATGTGCAAAAATGGCATTGCAAGATCAATGCCAGTGAGCGACTTGCGCTATACATATCCTTAAACATGATTTTCAGTGTGAAAAGTACTTAAGTAACATCAATATTGCAAAATTTAGAGTAGCATTTACGCGCTTTAGATTAAGAAGAAAAGAATTACGAAGTAATATGTTTAATAACGAAGAGAAACGCTGTTCATTCTGCAGAAATTTTATTGAAGACAAAACTCATTTCTTGCTCAAATGCTCCCTATATAATGAGCTTAGAGAGAAATACATGAAAAGTTATATAGAATACATGAATACTCGAAACCTAGCGATAGAATTCCTAATAAACGATCAAGAGTATATAAAAACGAAAAAGGTTGCCATGTTCATCTACTATGCCATGAAGTACCGTCGGCAACATATTGACGATGTATCCCACTAAGAATATATCTGTAACTATCATATGTATATGGATAGCAGCCACAATCTACCATACTCTTTGTTTTTAAATTTATTTTGTCTATTATGTAGCACATTGTCAATGCTCCCCAAATTGTTGTAACATTGTGACGGGCCGCCGGCCTAACCATAAACAAGTCAAAGTCAAAGTCTCTCTCTCTCTCTCTCTCTCTCTCTCTCTCACTGTTGCTTGCTATCTCCACCCCACCTTACCCCCCCCCCCCCCCCCCCCCCCCCCCCCACCACACAAACACATTCAAAGCGAGTCAGAAAATCCATTACACTTGCACAGTGACGTCACCTGGAGACAATCCAGGGACAGAACCAGGACAGGAGAGCTCCCAGCAAGGGGTAGCAACTGTGACGTATCATCGATTGTCTCTCTTGAACGAGGCGGACCTAGTGTGTATCATTATCTCCTCATTATCAGAGCCCCGTTCCGGCAGCTCTCCGCTCTGCCATCTTCCTGAATTACTCATGACTATGACTGCTCGGCAATCAGCTCAGCGGGATCTCTCTTTAGTGAGAACCTGATAATCTGGCCCAGCCGTCCCTGCGGCAATTGTGTGTGTGTGTGTGTGTGTGTGTGTGTGCGTGCGCGCGCGCGCGCGCGTGTGTGTGTGTGTGCGTGCGTGAGTGCGTGTGTGCGTGTGTGTGTGTGTGTGTGTGTGTGCGTGAGTGTGTGTGTGTGTGTGTATGTGTGTGTGTGTGTTTGCGTGTGTGTGTGTGTGCATGCGCGCGTGTGTGTATGTATGTATGTGCGTGTGTGTGTGTGTTTGCGTGCGTGAGTGCGTGTGTGTTGTTTGATAATGATCCCTTGTAACTTCCTACTACTATGCATGTGTGTGGGTTTGGTAGGACAGGGTTGGGGAGGACAGGAGTAGTTTATATTTGCCAAGTGTACCTCTGCTCAACAGCGTGTTTAGATGTCTGCACGAAACGCGCTAGCGGCAAGCGTCGCTACCAATAGCCCGATTTCTGTATGTGTATTGTCGGCGTAGGAACATGGGACTTTCAAAAACCTGCAAAAATCGTACTCTGCGTGGACTTCTTGGCGACAGGTTAGGACGCAGTCGTTACGAGGATACTGGCTGTACACGAGAAAACCACCCAGCATGATACCCTTGCTCGGCACGTGGTGCTGTCTGTATGTGGACACTGATTTCTCATTAGCGGCCCCCTGCCTGACATTTATCCACGTGCGGTGTTACGTGGGTCTGCTAAGTAAGGTGTCGGCGTGTGCGTGATGCAACACTAAGTCAGCGCTGTTGGTGTACACCGAGGACGCCAGGTGGACAGCCTCACGCGAGAGCACGTCCTCGCCTTCTCCAAACACAGCGAGACAGTGGTCAGATAGGTGCAGTCAACAGACTCTATTTATTACCACTTTGGGCTTTTTCACTTGGGGGCAACTGCAGGACAATGTCTCCAATGCAACGTGGAAAATCAATCTCGTATGTCAACAAGCTCGCAGCGAGGAAACGGCCGAGCAAATAGCGTAATCATCACGAAGTGCAGGACTGTTAAAAATGCGAGTGTTACGATCGGTGCTGCAAAGGGAAGCCTCATTTCGGCGCCTCCTGCTCGATTCGATTTCCAATGGCGACCAGCAGGCTTGATGGATAAGCTGCCCAAAACCGCTCCAAAAACTGCGCGAGTGCCTGAGCATGACAGACCCCTGGCTCCATGTCTGTGGCACTTGCAGGAGTGACTGATGAAGTGCCCGCACGAATAAAATCAATGTCGACAGTCAGACCAGTGGCTTACGTCTTCAGCGGCAATACAACGAAGAAGTTGTGCGATGACTCTGTTCGACTGGAATGATCTACACGGAGAAAGCTCACTTATTTGGCAACCGGATCAGTGCTAACCATTTGTTTGCTATATCGCGTATGTGTGTGTGTCTGAAGTAAGTGCATTTGTATATGACCTGAAAATCGTTGACTGACAAAGAAAAAGTATTCATGCAAATGTACCGATTCCACATGAACAAATTACTTATGATAAGTAGTCTTTGTTTGCTCGCATACCAAACATAAACTAACATTTATGAAAATCACTCTTTCTAATTCAAACATTTTTGATATAGGTAATATCAGAGCTTCATTGACTGACCAGAAACATCAAAGTTCACCTGGAAAAAAAGAAAACAGAAAAAAATGACCGGAGTCTGACCAATTGTATTCTCTCGTGAGAGAAGTGGGCCCTGAAGAGGGCCGTTACTAGAGCAGTCGTAGGCTTCTACCTCTACGCAGAAACATCAAAGACAGCACTACACGAAAAAGGAAAAAGAAATCTATGACCCTTCTCCCAAACCTTTCTTCCCTTTGGCTGTTTTTTTTTTCCTCGTCTTCTTATCACTACGTCAGCTGTCTGGAACTCGAAATAGAACCACTTTTCCCACGCATTCCACCTCTTCTTTTCCTCTTCCTTCATTTCCCTTCACCCACCAACCACTCACCTTCTCCACTCTCCCCCCTCCCGTCCCTCCCTCCCCCTCCCCCCTTCCTCCCCCCCCCCCGTAAATCTGTTTTCATATCTCTTTCTTCATTTCTGCGACCAGCCCCCTCCTTCCTGTCCCCTTCTCTTCAAGACTACGCTTACCACTTCCCCCACCCCCACCCCCCATCTTTCCTCCCAGCTCCCATATCCCTCCCCATCACTCCCACCCCCCATCCCCATATCCCTCCCCATCACTCCCACCCCCCATCCCCCATATCCCTCCCCATCACCCCCACCCCCCATATCCCTCCCCATCACCCCCACCCCCCATATCCCTCCCCATCACCCCCACCCCCCATCCCCCATATCCCTCCCCATCACCCCCACCCCCCACCCCCCATATCCCTCCCCATCACCCCCACCCCCCAACCCCCATATCCCTCCCCATCACCCCCACCCCCCATATCCCTCCCCATCACCCCCACCCCCCACCCCCCATATCCCTCCCCATCACCCCCACCCCCCATCCCCCATATCCCTCCCCATCACCCCCACCCCCCACCCCCCATATCCCTCCCCATCACCCCACCCCCCATATCCCTCCCCATCACCCCCACCCCCCACCCCCCATATCCCTCCCCATCACCCCCACCCCCCATATCCCTCCCCATCACCCCCCATATCCCTCCCCATCACTCCCACCCCCACCCCCCATATCCCTCCCCATCACTCCCACCCCCCATATCCCTCCCCATCACTCCCACCCCCATCCCCCATATCCCTCCCCATCACTCCCACCCCCCATATCCCTCCCCATCACTCCCACCCCCACACCCCCATATCCCTCCCCATCACTCCCACCCCCCATATCCCTCCCCATCACTCCCACCCCCCATATCCCTCCCATCACTCCCACCCCCCACCCCCCATATCCCTCCCCATCACCCCCCATATCCCTCCCCATCACTCCCACCCCCCATATCCCTCCCCATCACTCCCACCCCCCATATCCCTCCCCATCACTCCCACCCCCCATATCCCTCCCCATCACCCCCCCTATACCTCCCCATCACACCCACCCCCCACCCCCCATATCCCTCCCCATCACCCCCACCCCCCACCCCCATATCCCTCCCCATCACTCCCACCCCCCATATCCCTCCCCATCACTCCCACCCCCCATATCCCTCCCCATCACTCCCACCCCCCATATCCCTCCCCATCACCCCCACCCCCCACCCCCCATATCCCTCCCCATCACTCCCACCCCCCATATCCCTACCCATCACTCCCACCCCCCATATCCCTCCCCATCACTCCCACCCCCCATATCCCTCCCCATCACCCCCACCCCCCACCCCCATATCCCTCCCCATCACTACCACCCCCCATATCCCACCCCATCACTCCCACCCCCATATCCCTCCCCATCACTCCCACCCCCCATATCCCTCCCCATCACTCCCACCCCCCATATCCCTCCCCATCACTCCCACCCCCATATCCCTCCCCATCACTCCCACCCCCCATATCCCTCCCCATCACCCCCCATATCCCTCCCCATCACCCCCACCCCCCACCCCCCATATCCCTCCCCATCACCCCCACCCCCCACCCCCATATCCCTCCCCATCACTCCCACCCCCCATATCCCTCCCCATCACTCCCACCCCCCATATCCCTCCCCATCACTCCCACCCCCCATATCCCTCCCCATCACTCCCACCCCCCATATCCCTCCCCATCACCCCCCATATCCCTCCCCATCACTCCCACCCCCCACCCCCCATATCCCTCCCCATCACCCCCACCCCCCACCCCCCATATCCCTCCCCATCACTCCCACCCCCCATATCCCTCCCCATCACTCCCACCCCCCATATCCCTCCCCATCACTCCCACCCCCCATATCCCTCCCCATCACCCCCACCCCCCACCCCCCATATCCCTCCCCATCACTCCCACCCCCCATATCCCTCCCCATCACTCCCACCCCCCATATCCCTCCCCATCACTCCCACCCCCCATATCCCTCCCCATCACTCCCACCCCCCATA
>JAWQFJ010008806.1:17500-27500 GCA_034096865.1 Theodoxus fluviatilis | reverse complement strand
GGGGGGATGGAGGGGGGAGTGGGGGGGGAGGAGGGAGGGGGAGGCAACCCAGACCGAGGGAGACAGAAAGACGGGGGTGCGGGGTGGGGGGGTGTCAGGCGGAAGACAGGGGTAGGTGCAGGTCAGACGTTCCGGGGAGACAACTCCCGATACACCTACCTCGCTAATTAGCCAGATTGGCGACTCCCTCTCGCCAACTCCCCTCCACCGCCACGGCAGCTTTCTAGGCTTGGAGTGATTAAGCCTCGGCCCTGGCCTTGGCAGCCCTAAAGGGCCGGGAGAGGCCAGACCGTGATTCATCCAATCCCTCACCCCCAACCTCTCCACCCATCACCCCCTCATCCATTCAGTCCTCACCCCTCCACTCCCTCATTGGTTCATCCCTAATCCCCCCTCCCCCAGCCTTCATACATTCCTTACCCCACCATTCACCGGCCCCTCAACCATTCACCTCATCTCTCCATCCTCCACCCCCTCATTCATCCCCACCTCACCCCTTCGCCCCCTGCGCCCTCATTTATTCACCTTACCCCCTCCAGCCACTACCCCCTTCCCCCAGACATCCAACCCTCAGTGCCGGTTGGAGAGATGTGCCTATTGGTTCAGACAGTTTCCCCTGACAAGCTGTTGAATGGAGGCCGGCCACGACATGGCAGGAGACGTTAGATGACGCTGTAGGCCATCGGAGGCTCCGTGTACAAGAGGCAGATGAGATCCATGACTGGAGGCATAGGATGAAACTCAGGGTGTCTAGCATGAAGTTCAACAGAGGTTACACTTTTTTTGAGGGGCAGAGGTGAGGGGCTGGGGTGGGGGTGGGGGTGAGGTAGTGGGGGGTGTTGTGAGAGGACATTTTCTTCAATAAATGCATCGTATCGTCGGTTATACAGCAGTTTGCAAGAACGGCTTTAGAACGCCAACTTTCCTCTGCTATGCAAAGATAAATTCAAAATGATCGTGTTTGTGAATCAAAACAAACAAAACACACACACACAAGCACGCGCGCGTGCGCGCGCACACACACACACACACACACACACACACACACGTGATTACTTACAATCTGTACGATTTCATAATAACAACTATTAACACTTAAAACACACTACTACAATCATCACTTGACACAATGATGCTCTTCACTTTCAACTGTTCTTACAGACTGATGTTCCTGATGAAATTGCTCACAGAATAAAGAAGTAGATTTGCTTATGAAATCTGTATTTACGAGAGTGGTCGGACATCAGTTAACAAACGTTCACATAATTATCTGACTTCAAAGAACAGCAACGTACATCAACTAAATCGAGACAGAACAAAATCAAAGGAAGACACTACACGGCTCCAATGCTTGACTAGACTTTAATGCGCATGCAAAAATTCTATCCAGACTTCCAAAAGAAACTGAAATTAGCGCTTTTGTCTTTTCTTATTCCAGGAGAGAGATAAAGTTCACTCCATTTTTTCGAGCAGAAAATGTCATTTCGCTGAAAAATCAATTGCAGTCTGCCAAGGGGCGGGGAGATTAGAGCGGACAAGGTATCACCTCGCCAGAAAAAAACCCTTATTGCCCCCCGACATCTCAGGGGCTCGAGATACTCTCGGAATTGCAGCTACGACTGGGGGGTTCCACCTTAGCAGTCCGCAGAACTGGGCAGACAGCTAGCCCATAAATATGTGTCCAAATGAATACAAAGATGGCGAACTGTCGAGGCAGTCCGCCCGAATGGTCAGACACCCTTCAAAGGATTCGCTCAGCGAGCCTGAACCTTCTGACGGGGAGAGAGAAAGTGAAAGGGGAAGAGGGGTTTCCTTCTATCGATCGACGAGAATCAATATTCATGCCGGGGACATGGGAGTCTAGCGCTCTGAGGACGTAGACTTCAGCCCTGGCAGCGGAGCCTCTGAACTAGGGGACTTGGAAAAAGGGCGAGAGGAGACATCATATGCAATCATTCTGTTGAAATATCTCTTGCCGTAATGATCAGAGGAATGAAGGAATCAACACGTGGACCCGTTCAAAGAGCAACTCGTGCAGAGGTTTTCTCTTTCGATTTATTTCCATCCATGTCAACGGCCAGATCGTCTTTTATCTTGCCCATCCCTGCTTGGGCAGGAGACAGCGGTCAGAATCGGATTGGAAATGATGAGGGAAAGGCAGAGAGATCCAGATTAGAGGAGGAAAAGGTTGGGGCTGTAGGGAAGAGGAAGAGGAAGCGGAGACGGACATCCTTCATGGGTCCAGAGGCGTTCAAAAAGCTTAGCGCGCGATAAATGGTACTCTGCAGCGGTTGGACGATGGAGAAAGGTTCTCGCTATTCGAAGTTTCTCGGTATTCAAATGTTCTCGGTATACAAGGTTCTCGGTATTCAAAGTACGGCGTAAAAGAAATGCCCGATTATAGGGAACCAAGAGTGAAAAAAAGCATGTCCCCGAAATAAATTACATTGCACAATCTACAACGTCTTCATGCCTCTCTCAGAGCACGCGTCTTCGTTGGAATCCGTCAAAATCACGACTCTTCCCGAGCATTAGAGCTCCTTCCTTTCCTCTCAAGCCACTGAACCAACAATGGACAGTGCCTTCAATGCGGCAAACGAATCCCTTTGCAGTAGGGTAACTGCATTCCCCAAACCACACACAGTCCAATATCCCCTCCCCCTCGGAGTTCAGTGCTCTCATGATCTCCTTAAAAACAATTAGGCGGGTCTCCGGCTCGGAGAGAGAAGGAAGAGCCAGCAGTACGTGGGAGAAAGCGGAAGTGAGGCCGAAGAGGGTGACACGAGGAGAGCTGTGGAGAGGAGGGTAAACACACTATGCCATTGATCCTCTCACTCACCCACACACAGGCACTGACCAAGCGCGCGCATTTTGAATGGAGGTGATCTCTTTTGCCTTGCGTGTGAAGGGGCATATGCGTGGTCCAACTGGTGTTCAAGTCTTCTGCAAAGTTGTGGAGCTTTGCTCGAATAAACTTTCTTGCCTTGTGAAATGACGCGAGCCTCATCCCATGGTGTTCACGTCTTCTGCAAGGTTGTGGAGCTTTGCTCGAATAAACTTTCTTGCCTTGTGAAATGACGTGAGCCACATCCCATGGTGTTCAAGTCTTCTGCAAGGTTGTGGAGCTTTGCTCGAATAAACTTTCTTGCCTTGTGAAATGACGTGAGCCACATCCCATGGTGTTCAAGTCTTCTGCAATGTTGTGGAGTTTTGTTCGAATAAACTTTTTTGCCTTGTGAAATGACGCGAGCCACATCCCATGGTGTTGAAGTCTTCTGCAAGATTGTGGAGCTTTGCTCGAATAAACTTTCTTGCCTTGTGAAATGACGCGAGCCACATCCCATGGTGTTCAAGTCTTCTGCAAGGTTGTGGAGCTTTGCTCGAATAAACTTTCTTGCCTTGTGAAATGACGCGAGCCACATCCCATGGTGTGAAAATCTTCCGCAAGGTTGTGGAGCTATGCTCCGGTGAACTCATTTGGTACCTGTCTTGCTTTGTGAAAAAACGGACATGTGTTTGGTCAAACTGGTCTGAAAGTCTTCTACACTATTTCTGAGCGAGGTTTGAAGAAGATCAGGTGAAAGTACTATTGCAGAAAGTAGGTGTGTGTACAACCCATGTTGACATCACTTGCGAACTGAGGTTCTTTCAAGAAGATGTATCTCTAAAGGGGTGAAAAGACCTTTAGAGTCAGTTCACGCACACCCAAGGATGAACGCATTTCTCATCGACAGAGATTCCGATACACTTACACTATTCAGTACAGAATGGACAGAGTCAATCAGTGTAACTATTCCTAACACAGTTAGCAAGACTTAACACAGTCTCTCAATCCGAGGAATAAACTTCTTGAGACCTCTCATCTGCCTTCTGGCTGTCTTTTTTAACTGGAGATGTTTGGAATTGTGGACACTGCTTTCTCATCACGTTTGAACTTCAGCTCACATATCACCACCGAATGATCCTCGCCGGGTTGTTAAGCACAATGGCCCCGAGATCTCTGTTGGTCTGATGAATCGGCATGGTAAGCCTCGCCTTTCTTGATGGTGAGTGCCACACAGCTGTGTGTCACGTGGTCCGATCTTGAGCCCGCTGTCACACGGATCAGAGGTCATGTGACAGGACTGACTGGAGGGTCTCCAGCAGACACACAGGCCGCTCCAGATCTCCACGCCGTCCATTCATGCGGTGCTGCGGTGTCTGCATTGCTTCGTCGGCGTAGCGGCAGCGCACATTCTGGCACATTCTGTGGCACGTGATCAGGTAAACGACTGGCTTGAGCTGCAGGTGTAACTGCCGCACCAGAGTGGTGCACGGAGGTCGGGGATTGTGCTGTTCCGAGTGACGACTGACAGTGCTGGGCTGTGCCACCAACGATTTGAATGCAGAATATGTTAGGCAAGGTGTACGACTCAGTCATGTCACACTTGCTCCCAACTTCAGGAAGCGATCCAAACGATCGAGTTATCTTGTCAACCCGTTAGCTGCTTCATCTCTCTGAAGCAGCATGTCAGACGATTCTTAAGGGCACGAAAAGCATACCCGCATGGGAAATATTCGTCTGCACCTGTAATATTCTCTTACAATCAGACCGGTTTGCATCTCAGTGATTATTACGCGGTCCTCAAAGTCCACACCATGCTGGTTTAAATATGAGCCATGATTTCCTTAGCGTCAGCAACGTAGAGAAGTTAATGAGATCCCTGGAAACTATCCGTCTCCGATCTACCTTGTTTGAGATCCGCTGTCTCGTCAGCCATATCCATCGATAAGGAAGAGAATGAACGAACACACGCATACTCAGGCACACACACACACACATGCAAACAAACACACACACGCGCGCGCGCGCACAAACACACACACGCACTCTACAGACACTACACACACACACACACACACATACACTCACGCAAACACGCACACACTACACACACACACACACACATTTACTACACAAACACGCGCACATTTACTACACACACACACACACACACACACATTTACTACACACACACACCACACACACACATACCACACACACACACCACACACACACCACACACACATACTACACACACACTACAGGCACACACACGCATGCACACACACACACATGCACACACACACATGCACACACATATTACACACACATACTACACACATATACTACACATACACTACAGACACACACACACACACACACTCACACACACACACACACACACACACACACACACACACACACACACACTGAGCAAGGGTGACAGATGGGGTCAGAGACGATGACCTCAAGACCAGCCAGGCCATGGAGGACGTGCACTTCTTTATAGAGGTCAAGGTTACTGCGTGTCATTCACATCTGTGGCGGGAGCTAATACTTAACTCGCGTGACTTCCATGTTCCTCCACTCAATTTCCAGACCGAGGAGGCTGCCGGATGCGACCGGACTGCTCCCTACGGAGTCTCTGACGTGTGCTCGGTACATTTTTTGTGAGGGAGGGCACGTGCAAGGTTTGGAGTTTCCTGCTTGAAATGAGACGTTCGATGCGAAGTGGTCTCCAACGACTTCACGATCCATCCGCCATGTCTGGCCTTTGGTGAATTGAGGAGAGAAAGAAAAGTGTTGTAGAGAATTTCGGGCCCCTACAATCGAGTGATGTAGAGAACATGCTTTTTGCTTTGTAGACGTAGTATGGAAGATAATGTCATGCCAGTTTACATGTTTCTACTTGCTTTTGCATAAAGGTATATCATGTCTAATGACAATGCTCAAGGTTTACTTAATGAGAGGCAATCTTCCTATTTTTGCAGTCAACTAAGTCTCTTTCATGTGAAAGAAAACGATCTTTGTCAAAACATCTACAAACTTTGAAAAGTCAAAAAGAATAAATTCATGTTTGTTATTTAAAGAAAACCATTCCTACTCCATCATCTCTGTCAACTTACATCCACATTTCGTTTTCCCCGTTTTTCCTCTCCGGTTTCTGCAATCGAGCTTTAGTAACGCCATTTCACTCTGAGCTTGCCTCCTTTTAACTTCAAATCTACGTATTTCCCCCAATTATACCCTAAACTTTTTCTTCTGAGTGGAGTGGAGTGGAGTGGAGGAATTCCAAGATGGCGGATCGGAGTGCCATGTGACCGCCATGTCCCGATTGACGCCATCGATCTCCGCGTGGAGATGGACGGGCGACTTGGCGAGGACAGAGAGCGCATTGATCTGGCCCCAGGCAGCTCCCTTGCCGGGGACATACTCCGTCGCAGAAGCTTTTCCTCTCATAAGCAAGCCACGCTCTCCCCTAAAGTAGGTCATGGCACGACTCCCCGAGAAAGACTGGCGTAAAATCTGGGGATGCCTTTAGCAGGTCGACCCCGATCGTACATCATCGATCGAGTAAGGTTGCCGTTGGACCACGCAAAGACCCGAGGTTGAGAAATGCGTCCATACTTTACCCTATAACAAACGATATGTTGCTTCATCTAATACAGATGTGTCTTCTACCAGAATCAAAGAACAATACAGCGCCTCAGCCATCAACAGGACAACAGTAACTTGTTCGACAGTTTCAACCACAGGGATCTGAACATGTCATTCAAAGGGAAAGCGGGGAATCGCAGAACTGCCAGCCGGTCCAAATGAAGTTGTGATCGAGCCATCAATTACGGCACGATATCGGGCCAATAGCCGCGGGACGCCTGTCTGGCAGTAAGAGGGCAGTGTGATTGATGCTACCTAGATGGAACTGTTTGACTCATGGGCACTCCAATACCCCACACTGCCGTCCACAATAGAACTACCAGACATCTTGCACACCAGTTCAGACAATCAATATTCTGCAGGAGGCAGACTTTAAAACCATCAAGATCGTAGGCGGGGACTGAACACTCGACTTCCGGTCAACGCCCCAGTTTCTTGAGAGAAAGAGGACAACTGGACGTTGTGCAAGCGTACCGTAGAGAATTAACATACCTATCGCAATGCATTTCCTTGTACGCACTTTGTTGAACTCGTTGCTAGGGCGAACATGAATAAAGCATGAAAAAGCTGGCGCAGTGAAATGAAGGCACACGGTTATGCAGCTTGCACGCGCACGGAGTAATGCGCAATATCACCCCTGACCTATATGTATGCATGCTGCGACAGCTGTGAAGCCATTTTGCTTAATACGTGTTGACAAGTTTCACCCTGCAGCCTATCCTCACATGAAGATGTACAGGACGTTTTGAACCTGGACAAAACCCGGGTCATGCACTCACGATCTTTGACCTTTGCGATGCTGCGAAAAATATTTTTTCACACACCCGAGCAGTCTGCAGAGAACTACAGAGTTCCCCCGTCGATCGAGGGCGAGCGCATTTCCGTAGCGGATCCCCCGCCCCAGAGCTCGCCTTACTAATACACGGGCATTGAAGTTGCAGGCAGGAACTCTGTAGGAAAGCTGACCCCATCATCCATCTTCCAGCTCTCTATCGATCCTCCAGATACGAAGGAGCAGCTCCCTTCTGATCCATAATGTTGCATAATGTCTTCGCCCGTTTCCAAAACATCTCTTTTCCTTTCTTTATCTCTGTGTCCGTCTTTCCTCATGTGTACTCTCTTTATGGTTCTATCTCAGCTAGTCAGTTATCCAGTCAGTCAGTCAGTTAGCCGACAGTCCTTGAGTCAGTAACAGTTTAGTTATTTATCGAGCCAGTGAGCTAGTCATTGAGTTGGTTAGTCATCGAGTCAGTCAGTTATTCAGCCTTTGAGTCGATCAATCGGTCAGTTATTGAGTCAGCCAGTCAGCCAGTCAGCCAGCCAGCCAGCCAGCCAGCTAGCCAGTCAATCAGTCAGTCAGTCAGTCAGCCAGCCAGCCAGTCAGAATACGTATGTATTTATATGCAAGTCAGACTTTCTGAAGAAACAAAGACAGCACAGCTGTAGAAAGAGAAGAAATCTTGACAGAGGAAAGGAAGAGAACAAAAACAACAGGAAGAGCAAGGAGGAAAATAAAGAGGAGAGAGAGAGAGAGAGAGAGAGAGAGAGAGAGAGACAAGTGGAAGGGTGCAGCAGAGCGATAGACGGGATGATTGATTCATGGCAGAGGTTGGACAGGTTAATCACTAAAAAACGACTATCGCCCTCTTCCTCTCTTTGAACGTGGAGGCCGTAAACGTGACGGGCGTGGTGGTAGGGTCGAGGTCTTTATCTTCAATTTGATTTTGGCCACGGAAGCGACGGGCGCGATTGGCCTAACTCGATTCAGGCCTTCTCAACGGGAAGGAATCGAGACTATGTGAACGGTAGTTAGTCTCTGTGCAAGATCTATCTGATAGCACCCAGCAGAGTCGGAACCCTGTGCTTCCCGAGATGAACCAACATCGTGGCCTCAATCAATACAGCTCTTCGCGCAGATGGTGGATGAACAATTTTCCGCACAGTCTTTCCAGCCTGTTTTCATCAATCCTCCTCCACCCCTAGCCAGCCCCAGCCGTGGAAAAGCAATGGGGGAGGAGGGGAGACAGGGAATGGGAGGAACGGTAGCCGGTCCAAGAGACGCTGCGTTGGGGAGTTGTTTTGTCTGAATGCATTAATGTTAATGCCTGCAGCAGGTCGGGGTGAAAAGTGCCAATGATGTTCGAGCAAGGCTACTGTCAGCGGCTCTGCTCTTCCTGTCTCGGCACAAACTCACAGTGCAGACAGGAGGCTTACAATGCACTTCCCTCCAATGGAATCGATGGGGAAAATGACCGGGCTCAACGACATAATTCTGGGTCATCGTGACAGCGTTTGACGGTGGCTGTTTCACCGGACAATGCGTGCTACGGATCTGTCGCGCTCTTAAACGCAAGCAACGCGAAATAGGGGTTTCCGCCGGAATGGTCCTTTTGAACGCTTCCTCGAGTCAATATCCTAGATGATGTGACTTGCTTTATTCAATCTCTGCTTCATTTTGTACTGCAGTATAAATGCAGCGAGTTTTCCTGTTATCATACGATTTTACGATTGTAGGTCAATTTTGAGTTTCCTTCAACATAGCTACCAACCCTCACTGCGTTTAGGCAATGCTATATACACTCAGAGAAACACAGACGTGTGTGCGCGTGCACGCAACACACACTCACACATACACACAAAGGCACACGCACAAACACACACACACACACACACACACACACACACACACAAACACACACACACACAAACACAAACACACAAACAAACGCAAACACTTGCACACATACACAGTCTCACTCACTCAAGCACATACAAACAAGAAGGTGCAAACACTACTCACGAAAAAAGCACATCCACGATAGAGAATCCATTTACAAGTTATCACTGGTAAAACCTTAAGAAGATAACAAAGACAACGTTTCATCAAAGATCTCTGAGGCTCTCCAACCATCTCGGGGCTACCGACGCTGGGTGACGGCGCAACACAAAGACAGGCACCGGGAAGATCCGCATTCGGGGACGATCCCACTGTCAGGGGCTGGCACCCAGACCTGAGCCACTCACCCAGCACCGACGGTCAGGCTGATGAATGGCCAACGGCTCGCCTCGCCCGCTTGCCGTTCCCGTGCCTGCATGGCCTGGGCCCTAGTCGATGTGGCAGGGCCAAGGAGTCGCTGATGGAAAGCAAACCGCATTACCTTTCCCCAAATGCTCACAGGCGCGGGGCAGTGGCTCACTGAAGTGGGATTGCCGGAAGGGAATGAACTGCTTGTTGCTCCGCGGGACGTCAGAGGCGACCTCTGTGGGAGACCAGCGAGGCCTCCCTGTCGCCCTGTTTGGGCAGGGAACGTCACATGGGAGTCGTTTGAGCTAGAAGCGGAATGGCAGCAGCAGCAGCAGCAGCAGTCATGTAGAGACGAACGATTTCCAGGGTAGAAGGCAATAAAGTCCAACAGCTTTGGCTCTCTCTGTCTCTAGACGGTTAATAGCCTGGAGGATAACGCTGTGTTCGACACCTGAACTAGAAATCGTCGTTTATCAGGCAACTGACGCGTCCAA
>JAWQFJ010008806.1:0-12500 GCA_034096865.1 Theodoxus fluviatilis | reverse complement strand
GCACCACGTCCCAGGTCTGGGGAATGCCAGACCACTGGCACCACGTCCCAGGTCTGGGACAAAATGTCAGACAGCTCGAGTGCCGCAAGCAGCAAAACACCAGTCCAACTGCACCGTGTCCCACCACGTGTCCCACCACGTGTCCCACCACGTGTCCCACCACGACTCTACTGCACCGTGTCCCACCACGACTCTACTGCACCGTGTCCCACCACGACTCTACTGCACCGTGTCCCACCACGACTCTACTGCACCGTGTCCCACCACGACTCTACTGCACCGTGTCCCACCACGACTCTACTGCACCGTGTCCCACCACGACTCTACTGCACCGTGTCCCACCACGACTCTACTGCACCGTGTCCCACCACGACTCTACTGCACCGTGTCCCACCACGTGTCCCACCACGACTCTACTGCACCGTGTCCCACCACGACTCTACTGCAAAATGCATGCTCCTGCCACCCATCCACAAAGCTTGTAGCGTCCCTCCAGTGATCACGATCAGTGAAGGTAACAAGTCTCGACAGGATGGGGAAAGCTTGCAGAGTCGAGAAGAACAAGGGGTAAAAATTATGAGGGACAGAGAGAGAGAGAGAGAGAGAGAGAGAGAGAGAGAGGGGGGGGGGGAGAGAGAGAGTGAGAGAGAACGTGTCAAGCGGTTTGCACGGTTTGAAAAGAAAAAGAAATAAAAGATTTGTGTCTTTTTTCGGGACTAGTTTGAATTCTTCCTTCCACACGACATACAGAACTCCTTAGTTTCTATAAACATGTAATGATGATGCATAATGGGGTTTTACGGTCTAACGGCCGTCGTAAGCTATATAAGGCCAGCGACTCTAAAGTTACTACAGATGGCTAGAATAAGTCAAGTGTCGATTCCCCTACCTATCCATCTGTTACAAAGCGCATAGGGAGACACGCTGGGTCGAATCTTATCTCTTCCTAAAGGGTCAACACACTCGTGACTGAGACGTCGGCCAGGCTAGCACTCGAGATGTGAGAGACCATTGTTCATAAGGAACTGTATTTATTCTGCGTGTACATACAAGCACGTCTTGCCGCAGTTTGGCTGCTGTCCGTCATGAATCAAACACACCATATAAGTTACAGTCATACATGTCTGAGTAGTGGTAGAGCAGAGAATCCTTACTGTTTACATTTCAAAATAGTGGTAGAATGGAAATTTCTTATTGTTATACATTTCTAAATAGTGGTAGAGAGAATCCTTATTGTTATACATTCCAAATAGTGGAGGAGTAGAGAAACCTCACTGTAATACATTTCCAAACAGTGGTAGAGTAGAGAAATGTTATTGTTATACATTTCCAAATAGTGGTAGAGAAGAGAACCCGTACTGTTTTACATTTCCAAATAGTGGCATAGTACAGAATCCTTATACTATTATACATTTCTAAATAGTGGTAGAGAATCCTTACTGGTATACATTTTCAAATAGTGGTAGAGTAAAGAATCCTTAATGTTATACATTTCCAAATTGTGGTAGAGTAGAGAATCTTTAATGTTATACATTTCCAAATTGTGGTAGAGTAGAGAATCTTTAATGTTATACATTTCCAAATTATGGTAGAGTAGAGAACCCTTTTTCAGCCACGCTCCAAGTACGCGAGCCTCGAAGAAGCCGGGCCTGTTGTTTGGACCGTCTGTCATCGCTCCGTTAATCCCAGCGGCCAGGGGAAACAAAGATGGTATTTTTCCCGCCTCGTTGGTTGCCATGGAAACTAAGCGTTTGTTGATATCGCAAGTAGTCGCGTTCCCACACGAAAGCGCATTGATGAATCAATTATACACCAAGGGGAGAGAGAGAGAGAGAGAGAGAGAGAGAGAGAGAGAGAGAGAGAGAGAGAGAGAGAGAGAGAGAGAGAGAGAGAGAGAGAGAGAGGGTGAAAAGGGAGGAAATGGAGGTGAAGTAAAGGAAGAAACAGGAAGAGTGAAAAGGAATAAATTCGCAAAGATTTACACACACACACTTGCATACACCCACACGCGCGCGTGCACGCACGTACACACACAAACTCACACAAGCACACACACACACGCACGCACGCACGCACGCACACACACACACACACACACACACACACACACACACACCCCAACAAAAGACTACATTTGTATCACAGCACACGGTCTTGGGGCTCTGTGGCCGAGTGGTTAGCGCGCTGGACCTACAGTCGCTTGCGGCCAGTGGGTACGGCGTTCGAAGCTGCGCGGTTCCCAGAGTTGCATCCTTGAGCAAGATGCTTAACTCGCATTGTTTCTCCCCACCCAGGAGTAAAACCGGGTACCTGTGAGGGCAATATTGGCAAAAACGTTGTGCGATTAACCCTTGTATGCGGCCAAGCGCCAGCATCGGGTTGGAATACTCCCCAGGGAGCGGAGTTGGTGCTGGTACCTGACTGTGTGCGTCTTAAATGTCTGTCACTATGTTTGTTGTGAGGTACCAGTGAGGATTGATGAAGATGCCCAGTGATCAGGGGGTAAAGTGTAAGCGGTTTGAGACCCTGACAAAGGGTGTAAGTCGCTATAAAAAACCACACCTTTACCTTTACCTTTACAATCCTGAAGCAGGGAAACACCATTAGGAACTTTCCCAAGTCTGTGCAACAAGGTTTGGGCAGCAGTTGCAACAGAGTCACGGACGCAACAGAGCGTCACTTGCTTGCGTCACCTTGCAGAGGCCGTGTGAGGCAACAGTGCACACACCGCAGCCCACCGCACCGCACCACAGCACCAAACTGCACTGCACCACTGCAGGACAGAGCGAGGGGACGAGAGAAAAACTTCCAGCGCTAAACTGTGACCTCTAGCACGCTGCGATAGATAGCCATCGATTTTCCAACTAATGACGGCTTTGAACGCATTCTGAAACGCAACAGTCCGTCAGGCCAGGCAGTGCGGTTTGCCTGTCTGCACACAGGAGACTGCATGTGCATGTGCACGTGCAGACTTCGAGTCCGCTGTCGAGCGAATTGCGTATGTTGGGGGCAGAGGTATCAACAACAACACAGGCAGAGGAAACATGACGCTTGCACGAACATTATCAGTAGGGGAACTTTCAATGCTATTGGTTTGTTTACGATTCATCGATTGGAAATGTTGATTTGATCCTAATAAACGCAGTTTTCTTCGTTGGGGAAAGTAGGGTGGAAAACCCACCCACGAGATTGTTGACATCATTTCTACTACAGGCAAAATGACACCAGGCATCAACAGGGGTACAGCGGCAGACGCGAACAGGTTGTCACACTGACGAGGACACGACATACGCCCACAAGACAACACGACCCAGACACCGAGGTCCAGTCTTACCATGCCGGTGGCGAGGTGTTCTCCTGTGTCATATACACCAGTGGTGACACGCGCATATATCAGCCCAGCACACATCCAGAGGAAGAGGACTCGGCGCTTCCGCAGCTCCAACCACAATCAGACGCTTCCGGGAGTCCAGGGGAAAAGGAGGAGAGGACGCGGGGGTGGTAAACGTCACGTCTGTCTCCGCCCCGCCGTAGCAGCCTCCCCAGGGACAGTAGTTTTAGTCCCTGCCAATCTCGGCCGATGATGGGCGACGACGGGCGATGATGGGCGACGAGAGGCGAAGACCACCCGACGGCCGAGACAGCCTCTGGCTGAGGGGACAGCGCCTGTGTGTCCTCGACTCAGCAGTGCGAGGGAGTCCCCCAGCCTGCTTGAGGGAGCGGCGAGTTTAATACTGTCAAATTGACCATGCTCCGGCAGCGCGCTGGTGCCAGGAGTTCCCAGTATCGATCTCGCGCTGGAACTGCAGCCCCACGCCTGGCGCCACCAGGCTTCACGGTGGAGAGAGAGAGAGAGAGAGAGAGAGAGAGAGAGAGAGAGAGAGAGAGAGAGAGAGAGAGAGAGAGGGAGGGCCGGGAGATGGGGAGGGGAGAGAGAGAGATACAGGGGGAGAGAGGTATAGGAACAGACGGAGAGAGAGGGAGATATAGGGGAAAAGAAGGAGAGATAGAAGGGGGGGGGGGGGGAGGAGGTATTGGGGAAAGCAAGGAGAGAGAGAGAGAGAGAGAGAGAGAGAGAGAGAGAGAGAGAGAGAGAGAGAGAGGGAGGAATAGGGAAGGAGAGGGAAAGGGTCTCTGGAGCCAATGGTCGTCTGGCTCACGTCTGGGCCAGCTGGTCTCTTCCTGCCCGTGTCAACTTCTGACGGCGCAGCAGCCGCGATGTGCCCAGACCAGGCTCTGCCTCCACCCTTCCTCCTTGAAGACAGCAGCCACCGGCTACCTCTCTCTTTTACGTCCATCCATCAGCGAGGACCACATGCTTGGTCCTGACAATGCGGCGCCGTCCCCGTCTCGGTCGATAGCCAGCTACACCGCACAACAGGCGTGCACAAGGACAGAAAAAAATAGCCAGAGGCGGGGGTCCAGAGCTTGCAGGGGTGAGAGCGTTGGGTAAGAGGAAGGTGTTGAAAGCGTTGACAGATGACTTAAAGTTCGGGAGTGAGCGGTGAGAGTGATTGCGCTTCAGCAAAGATCCTTTGCTCTTCCAGCCGAGGGAAGATTCCAATGGTTCCAAGCCCGCCGTGGACGGTGATGGGCAAAACAGAAAATTTCAAGCAGCTGCCCGCCCAAGCGGCCGGCACCAGGCCGGTAGGCAGGCAGGCCAGCCAGTGGCGGCAGCGCGTTGTCAAGGAAACCGATTGCCGGTGGAATAAGCCAGGCACAGCCCCCCTTCACCGCCGCCTGCTGTTTACCCGCCGCTTGATGGCGGATTGAAGGCAATTGGAGCCTGATAACTCCCGTCCTCAATGTGCAAGCAGGAGTACCTCCTCCACCGAGAAGGGCGGGTAGATGCGCGAAAAAGGCGCCCTGTCGAACGAGGCAAAGAAGACACGACTCTCCTGCCCAATCAGAGACTGCGACGGGCTGGCATGGGAAGAAGAGGTTTCGGCCTTCCCGCAAGTCTGAGGGAGTGTGGGCAAGCCACGAGATCTCCTCTCCTCCCCTTCTTCTGTCAGTCCTTTCCCTCGCAGGCCTCAGTTCTCCAAAAAGGACGATGGCGTCTTGTGCTGGAGGATAAAGGCGCCCATAGCGACCGCGAACGTGCTTTGGCGGGAACCCTTCGCCGGAAGCGGCGGAGCTCTCCCTCTGGTGGAGAGGCCGGGAGGACACGAACTGTTTTGCGCGAAGAGTCCTGCGACGCCCAACTGCCTCGTTCCTGGCCAGAAAACCGAGTGCCGGTGTGCCGAGACACACGCTCAGCAGCAGCCACCGCGCCATCAAAGAGCGCCGATCCAGTTGGCCTCCAGGCCGCTCAAAGCCAGGCAAAGGAGATCCCCAGCTCCTACAGGCTGCCACCCTCCTCTGATCGAAGGGAACAGCGGCGATGCAAGAAATATTCCTTGCTTTTACTTTATCGCCGTGGTTACAAGTAATTGGTGCCTTAGGGGCCGCCCGGCACTTCTTCCTGAGCTGAACGAGTTGTCTTTGAACCCGAAATAATCATACTTCATTTGTCAGATTCCATTCGTTTAGGAGATAGATTCCAACTCATTCATAGACAGCGCCATCAGGAAAAGGGAAGGCTTGTGGAGAATCTCGGCTTATCCTATCGATTTTGTTTGATCATTTGAAGACTTGGTTCTTTGCTTGATTTGGTGGAAAGGGTAATTGTTCATACAAACATCAATCTACTTCGTTCTAGTGTGGCAAGACCATCCTCAGTCTGTGGAACGGATTCACGCCAAATTCCAGGAGCGGCCTTGGCACTCTCGCACACTCACCTCCCCCCCCCCCCCCCCCCCCATCTCCTCTGGGCGCCTCCCGGTTTGACCATGCGTGCAACGTAGAGCGCGTCCTTGCTGAATCCACGTGAAGGCAAGAGCTCCATAACACATCGTCAATGGCGGGCCCCCAGGGTGGAGCACTGACCTCCAACCTCCCCTTTCCTCACCTCCCCCCTCTAACCCCACCCTACTCTCTTTCCTTCCTCCACCCCCATCCCCTTTCAACACCTTCCTGCCTCCACCATCCGTCCCCCAACTCCCATCCTTATCCCCTTCCTTCAAACCCCATTTTTACATCCCCCAACTTCCAAGCCACCCCTGATGACACAACTTCCATCTGCCACCTCTAACCCCTCTCTCCAACCCATTATCTCACTTTCTCAATATCTACCTCCCACTATTCATCGCCCATTTTCCTGACCCCCAATTCCCATCACAGATCACCACCACCTCCCCATTCCCCAATCTTATCTGTCTCTCCCTATCCGCACCTTCACTTCCCCATCCCCTGCTGACAATCCCCTACCCGCTGCCCCTCATCCCCCAACCTCCACTTTCTAACTTCCATTTCCCTACCTCTCAACACTCCATCCCACATTCCCTTCCACGCAAACCCTCCATCTTCATCCCCCAGTGATCACTTCTTTTCTCCATCACCACCCACCATTCCCCTCTCACCAACAACCCTCAACCCCATCCAACATTTTTTTCCTTCCATACATTCCCCCTTACACACACACACACACATACACACACGCACACGCACACGCACGCACACACACACACACACACACACAGACACTACCACCACCACACACACACCACCACCACCACCCACACACACCATACACCACACAACACATACACACACAATCCCTTCACTCGACCACACCCCCATCCCCGTCACTCTGCCTGGACGCCCAAGCTGGACTCGAGTCAGGACAATCACTGAGCGCCAGGCAAGCTCCCCTGCCGGCCTGCCCTTGTGGCTGCTCTGATGCCTGGAAGAGTGGCCTCGTCCCTCCCCAATCGCCCTGGTCGATGGAGGAAACTTTTGAAGGGATTTGGCCGGCAATGAGTTTCGATCGCTGTCACAGAAAAAGACAAGACAAACTATTCCCACCTCCTTTCTCGCTGTAGTCCATTCTTTTCCGGTCTTGGTCGCTGCCTCCGAAGAAGATGGCGACAGCTTTTTGTCCCAGCTAGGAGGATGCCGTTACGATGTTAAAGATATCATCACCCTTTTTATTCCATAGTTCCCCTGGAATTCCATTTTTCTAAAGATTTATGGTCTGCCTGGCAGGCTTTGGCGATGCATGGAAGATGGATTATTTTAATCACTACTTTCCATCAGAATGTACGGATTCGAAATTGCGATATCCCTGGCCCACGCAATTTCATATAGTTTATGATTTGATCATGTTTTCCACGTTCCTTTCATCTGCCGAAACATTACTTCCCATAGTTGTACACGCCTTAAACCTATTTGTACATGCATTAAACATATTTGTACACGCATTAAACCTATGTGTACACGCCTTAAACATATTTGTACACGCATTAAACCTATTTGTACATGCATTAAACCTATTTGTACATGCATTAAACCTATTTGTACACGCATTAAACCTATTTGTATACGCATTAAACCCATTTGTACACGCATTAAACCTATTTGTACACGCATTAAACCTATTTGTACACGCATTAAACCTATTTGTACACGCATTAAACCTATTTGTACACGCATTAAACCTATCTGTACACGCATTAAACCTATCTGTACACGTATTAAACCTATTTGTGCACGCCTTAAACCTATTTGTACACGCCTTAAACATATCTGTACACGCCTTAAACCTATCTGTACACGCATTAACCTATCAACCCATTTTTCTCTTTGTGATTTCAGCCTTACCGAATTTATACTCTCTGTAGAAATGGTTCTTAAACTTTGCAAGTTACCAACATTTTACTTTTAATCTTTTCCATTCTCCCTCCCCCATCCCACTCCCTCTCATCCACCCAAGCTATATTACCTACCTTATCCTATGAAGGACGGAACACCTCAATCGTCGTTGTCGCCGCCATCATCATCATCATCATCATCATCATCATCATCATCATCATCACCATCACCATCACCATCACCATCACCATCATCACCATCACCATCACCATCACCATCACCATCACCATCATCATCATCATCATTCACCATCATCATCATCATCATCATCATCTTGTCCTACTGAGCCTGGGTATGCTAGAGATGGACGGGGGAATTTCATCCTGTGCAGCCGCCGTGCTGCCCCCAGCGTCATGCAGCGAGACGCCTTGTCACTGCTGGGACCGTTCAATGGCCTCCAGTTGCTGGACTACTATGCGCACTACTTGGCCTCGCTGTTCTTCAAATCCAGTAATTACAATCATCTCCCTCCCTCTCGCTTTTCATCCCTCCTCTTCCCTACTTCTCTGGGCGAAATTTACCCCTCTCCGACCTTCCATGCGTTCACCTGCACCGAAGCCAGCGTTCTTTCCCATCCAAGATGCTTCTCAGTCATTTGAACAGGAGGCTGGCCTGTCTCATCAGTCAGGTACAGACCTCTCCCAGCCACAAGAAGTTGCTCGCTTTTTCGTCAGCGCAACCCGAGACTGTCTGCTCTGCGGCACGGCAATCAAAGACTGCGCTCTCTTCCGTCAGTCCGGCAGTTCGCCCTCCCCTACTGCTACAGCATTGAAAAGCCCCTCTCTGTGTCATTCCATCAATTAAATAATTTCCCCTGCACTAATCAACAATATGGTTCTGCATTCTGCACTGTCTTAACTAACAAGCACTGCACTATTAATAGTAAAACAATTAGAATGTGCTCTCTGTTCTATTTCAGCAAGCTATGATTATAGCCATTAAGTGGGGATTGCTGACTATACGTTCAAAATAATTAGAGAAAATCTTCTCTGTAGTTCAACTATCAGAGATTGCCATCTGAAAGGTATACGCTATCCAAAATTACTGTCTGCAGTCTGATCAATCAGTGACTGGTCTCTATATTTTGAGCAATCACATATTGTCTTTTGAAACATCTCATCGATCAGAAATTGCAGCCTGTACTGCCCGATAAAAAAATGTCATCTGTATTATCCGAACAATTAACATTCGACCAATAAGGAATTACGTTCCCCACTATCTGAGCAATCAGGGATAAGCTGCTGACAACAGCCTGAGGGGGAACTGAAGTCTTCGAGAAGTCTTTTTCTCCTAACACGCATCAAGTCTCAAACGAGTCTTCGTTTGCAGTCCCTTCTTGAAGAAGACGAAGTCTTGGGGCGTTTCCTCTTCCAACGTTCCTTTGTGGCGGCAGCGGCCACCGATATCGACCGGCAATTAGTCGTCGTTCTCGAAATCCCGCCCGAAAATTTCCCCACAGACCGCCAGGCTTGCTGTCCGCTCTGGGCAGTAGGAGCAGCGCTCATTGAATCTGCACGTCTTCTGAGGCGCTTTGGACACCGGTCTGGCGGGAGAATGGCTGCGGAATGGTGCACAAGTAGTAAAGATGCTAAACACGGTGTTGGAGTCTCAGAGTTTATTGAGGTGCTATGGCGTGAGAATGGCAGGTTTCCTGAGGGAGTGTGTGGATGTGTGTATGTGTGTGTGTGTGTGTGTGTGTGTCCGTGTGTGGATGTGTGTATATATGTGTGTACGTGTGTGTGTATGTATGTATGTGTACGTGTATGTGTGTATGTATTCATGCGTGTGTGTGTGTGTGTGTGTGTGTGTGGTGATAAATGAAGAGCTGACCACCCCGGAGGAGTTGCAGTTGGTGAAACTGATAAATAGCTTTGGGACGCAGTAGATAATGAGGAAGAGGGGACTGAGGGAACTAATTGGAGAGAGTAGCCAGGGAGATAGGATATCCATGTGAACTCCCCTTTCTCCAGAGATTCCATGCTTCCTGGGGTCGTGGTCTCAGGACCCCTGGTGCCATGAGGAATTTTTTTGTGGATAGCAGGGACTGTGACGCTTTCTACACATTGCCGACAACAGTCAGTCGGTGCCAAACCCTGGACGGAACCAGACATGCTCGACTAGGGTCATTGCCTGACGGCTGGCGGTGGTTCAGTGGAGGCGAGGCAACATCTGAGAAAACTTCCTCGCCAGAAGAATGATAAAACCATTTTCCCACCCTCCTGGGCCTGAAGATCTTCTGACCCGAGTCTACAGACGACATCAGTGATGAGTAGACAATGAAACCTGTCCTCCCTCTGACCCCATGTGTTTTCTAATCGTCTGATGAACTTTGGCAAGAACTGAACTCTCTCTGACGCTGAGAACTCCGTGTATAGTGAACATTGAACTCTCTCCTTTTCATCGTGAATGAAGATGAACAATTATCGTGACTTTATTAAGAATTTATACTGGCTGGTCATTTTAAATTTTGCTAATCAATGAAGAAGTAATTTAGGATTTGATTTTGCATGTTTTGCATTAAAATTCTGGTGATCCGAATAAAATAGAAATTTGACATACTATCCAACTCCGTGTCTTCGTTGAGAAAGCAAGGCATGCGAATAAATGAGAAAGAGAGTTAGTCTATCTTCAAAATAGACAACAATGTTGCAACCCTTTTGGGATGTAATAGTGTGTGTGTGTGTGTGTGTGTGTGTGTGTGTGTGTATACGTGTGTGTATGTGTGTGTGTTTGTTTGTGTTTGTATGTGTGTGTATACGTGTGTGTGTGTTTGTTTGTGTTTGTATGTGTGTGTGTGTGTGTGTGTGTGTGTCTGTGTGTCTGTGTGTTTACGCGCGTATTAACGAAAGCACATAAAGTACTCCGATTCTACAGGTAGTTATTGTTCGCAATGCTCTCTTCTTCCCCATCTCCTTCCCCCCTCCCCACCCCCTTCTCCCTCCCTTCCTCCCTCCCTCACACTACCCCTCATCCCCCAACCTCCCCCCCCCCCAACCCCCATCCCACCCCCATCCTAATGACGTTAAAACGTATGCACGTGTAGAGGACGCACCGTAGCGTGCACACATCTTAATGACAGTGGTGCTCCAAAAGGTCATCACATCATGGCACCAACGTGAAATCCCTCCATCAAATGCTCTGTTGGCAACACTGATCCTGCCACGTTGCCGTAGCAATGGCGATTCTAAATCCAGCCATGATTTTGAATTCTAAATCCTCGCTCAAGACATGCCTAAGCCCATGTCGAAGGCAATGCAAACACAGAGGTTTCGCTGTATCGATTAGCAGGCGCCATGTATTCCCGGGCAAACGAACGGCATGTGACAGCCGCTCTCTGTCGAACTGCTCCACGCAGATAAGGTTTTAATGCAACGGACCAACGATCGCGCAGTAGGTTTTAGCATTACCTGCGCCAGGTACCATATGTTGCTCAGGACTCTTCAAAGAAACCCATGCAGAAAAAAGCACCTGGGCTAAAAACACAGCTTTCCTAATTGGGCAGCTTGGAAAGTTCACCTGTTCTTTAATGTTTGTGGTGGA
Organism: Theodoxus fluviatilis; assembly: GCA_034096865.1. Lineage (NCBI taxonomy): Eukaryota > Metazoa > Mollusca > Gastropoda > Cycloneritida > Neritidae > Theodoxus > Theodoxus fluviatilis. The sequence continues at coordinate 1,208 of JAWQFJ010008806.1, read as the reverse complement.
CGCCGATTCAGACAACGTGGGCAACTGCATTAGACTCAGGCTCAGCCAGTCTCCAGTCTGTGGCTACAGAGTTGCATGCTCGCATCCAGGGTGCCAAGGAATCCTATCTGTGTGTCATGCATCGTGTTCCGGTTAGCAAAACATGCGTGTGCAAAACTTGAAGAACGGTTTCTCAAATTGTGCAGGCAAGACTCTGGTTTTTGCTGTTGCATCAAAAGCTGTTTGTCTTCAAAGCTCGGGCGAAATGTTATACTTCTGAAAGCAAGATCTCCCTCTCTCTCTCGTTTCTCTCTCTCTCTCTCTCTCTCTCTCTCTCTCTCTCTCTCTCTCTCTCTATCTATCTATCTCTCTCTCGTTTCTCTCTCTCTCTCGTTTCTCTCTCTCTATCTCTCGTTTCTATCTCTCTCTCTCTCTCTCGTTTCTCTCTCTCTGTCTCGTCTCTCTCTCTGTGTCTCGTCTCTCTCTCTCTCCTCCCTCTCTCTCTCTCTCTCCTCTCTCTCTCTGTCTCGTCTCTCTCTCTCTGTGTCTCGTCTCTCTCTCTCTCTCTCTCTCTCTCTCTCTCTCTCTCTCTCTGTGTCTCGTCTCTCTCTCTCTCTTCTCTCTCTCTCTCTCTCTCTCTCTTTCTCTCTCTCTGTCTCTCGTCTCTGTCTCTCTCCTCTCGTCTCTCTCCTCTCGTCTCTGTCTCTCGCCTCTCTCTTCTCGTCTTTCTGTCTCGTCTCTCTGTCTCGTCTCTCTCTGTCTGTCTAGTCTCTCTCTGTGTCGTTCCTCAATGTCTCGTCCCTCCCTCCCTCCCTCCCCCTCTCCCTCTCTCCCTCCCTTCTCTCTCCTCTACGAAAATAACCTTTCTAAATTGATTGTCACGAAAGAGGAGTTACTTATAAAAGTAATATTTTCACAGGGTTGTCACGTACGTCGGAGCATGTCGAAGGCACCGGAGCGGAAAAGTGGACGCTGTCACGTGAGGTAACCATGGAAGCTGGCGGCAGCAGCGCTAGAATAAGGGTGCCATGTCTGTCAGATCCAGAGGATCTGCTCGTACTGTCTGTGCTACTGCGATCTCTTTCTTGAGCAATGAAGTTGAGAGATACGTCATCCTTGTGGTCATGTCTTGCATATAGAGACAAATCTGAATGTAGGCTGGTCACGCGGCAGAACTAGCCCATGCTAATTTGACTTCAGACATTATACGGCCTTGAGGTCAGATAAGT
>JAWQFJ010008805.1:0-16939 GCA_034096865.1 Theodoxus fluviatilis | reverse complement strand
GTTGAAGGGGGAGAGGGGGAGGAAGAAGGGAGGGGGGAACTGCTGAAGGGGAGAGGGAGGAGGAAGAATGGGAGGGGACTGCTGAAGGGAGAGAGGGAGGAGGAAGAAGGAAAGGGGAATGCTGAAGGGGGAGAGGGAGGAGGAAGAAGAAAGGGGAATGTCAGAAGGGGGAGGGAGGGAGGAGAAAAGATGGAAAGGGGGAATGCTGAAGGAGGAGCGGAAGGAGGAAGAAGGAAGAGGAATGCTGAAGGCGGGAAGAGGGAGGAGGAAGAAGGAAGGGGGCAATGGCTGAGGGCGGAGGGAGGGAGGAGGAAGAAAGGAAGGGGGAATGCTTGAAGGGGGAGAGGGAGAGGAAGAAGGGAAGGGGGAAAGCTGAAGGGGGGAGGAGGGAGGAGAAGAAGGGAGGCGGGAATGATATGAAGGGGGAGAGGGAGGAGGAGGAAGAAGGGGAAATGCTGAAGGGGGAGAGGGAGGAGGAGAAGGAGAAATAAGGGTTAAAGGTGGAAAACAACAACATCAGCAGTACAGTCTTTGTGATCACTTCAGAGATGATGAAGTGCAGGACTAATGGGTGGAGTGAGATAGTAGACTGTACGCAAGAGCAAAAAACACAGCACACCACTTATTTCTTGAAAGACGCCGTCATCGTTCGTGGGGTGAATCGAATTCCTACACACATGCTCTTTGCTTTGTGAGTAATTTCCTACAACGTGTATTTGCTTTGTGGGTGATTTCACACAGTGTCTTTCGCTTTGTGAGAATTTCCTACACACGTGTATTTGCTTTGTGAGGTGATTTCCACACACGGTCTTTGCTTGGTGAGAGGATTTCCTACACACGTGTATTTGCTTTTTTTTTTTTAGTTTTTGTGAGAGATTTCCTTACACACGTGTACTTTAAACCTTTGTGAGAGATTTCCTACACAGTGTCTGTACTTTGGTTGAGAGATTTCCTACCACAAGTGTCTTTACTTTGTGAGAGATTTCCTACAACAGTGTCTTTGCTTTGTGAGAGATTTCCTACACACGTGTCTTTGATTTGTGAGAGATTTCCTACACCGTGTCCTTTGCTTTGGTGCAGGTTGGACTGGACGACATCTCTCTCATACTTGCGCGTTAAACCTCCAGAGGCAGATGAAAGAAGTTCCTGCTTCATTCAGGGTCCCAGTCCACATAATTGTCTGACAGCCTGACACTTTTCACCTATATTTGTCTGTCTGACCGTCATGTGTCTGTCTGTGTGTCTGGTCTGTACTCCTGGGTGTGCTGTCTGTCTGTCTGTCTGTCCTCTGTCTGTCTGTCTGTCTGTCTGTCTCTGTCTGTCTGTCTGTCTGTCTGTCTGTCTGTCTGTCTGTCTGTCTGTCTGTCTGTCTGTCTGTCTGTCTGTCTGTCTGTCTGTCTGTGTGTCTGTCTGTCTGTGTGTCTGTCTGTCTGTCTGTGTGTCTGTCTGTCTGTCTGTCTGTCTGTCTGTGTGGTCTGTCTGTCTGTGTGTCTGTCTGTCTGTCTGTCTGTCTGTCTGTCTGTCTGTCTGTCTGTCTGTCTGTCTGTCTGTCTGTGTGTCTGTCTGTCTGTCTGTCTGTGTGTCTGTCTGTCTGTCTGTCTGTGTGTCTGTCTGTCTGTCTGTCTGTCTGTCTGTCTGTCTGTCTGTCTGTCTGTCTGTCTGTCTGTGTCTGTCTGTCTGTCTGTCTGTCTGTCTGTCTGTCTGTTGTGTCTGTGTGTGTGTCTGTCTGTGTGTCTGTCTGTTGTCTGTCTGTCTGTGTGTCTGTCTGTGTGTGTGTCTGTCTGTGTGTCTGTCTGTCTGTCTGTCTGTCTGTCTGTCTGTCTGTCTGTGTGTCTGTCTGTCTGTCTGTCTGTCTGTCTGTCTGTCTGTGTGTCTGTCTGTCTGTCTGTCTGTCTGTCTGTGTGTCTGTCTGTCTGTGTGTCTGGCTGTGTCTGTCTGTCTGTGTCTGTGTGTCTGTGTGTCTGTCTGTGTGTCTGTCTGTGTGTCTGTCTGTCTGTGTGTGTGTGTGTGTGTGTGTCTGTCTGTGTGTCTGTCTGTCTGTCTGTCTGTCTGTCTGTCTGTCTGTCTGTCTGAGTGTCTGTGTGTCTGTCTGTCTGTCTGTCTGTCGTCGTGTCTGTCTGTCTTGTGTCTGTTCTGTCTGTCTGTGTGTCTGTCCTGTCGGTCTGTCTGTCTGTTGTCTGTTGTCTGTCTGTCTGTCTTGTCTGTCTGGACTGTCTGTCTGGGGGACTGTCTGTCTGTCCTGTGTGTCTGTGTGTCGTGCGTGTCTGTCTGCCTGTCGCTGTCTAGTCTGTGTGTCTGTCTGTGTGTCTGTGTGTGTGGGTGTCTGTCGTGCGCGTCCCTGTCTGTCTGTCGTCTTGTCTGTCTGTGCTGTGTGTGACGTGTGTGTGGTCCCCTGTCGTCTGTTCTGTCCCTGTGTGTGTGTGTGTGGTGTGTTGTGTGTGTTGCCTGTCGTGGTGTGATGCCAGTTGCGTCTGTCTGTCTGTCGGTCCAATCCGTGTGCTGTCGCCGTGCCTGTCTAGTGTGTCTGTGGTCTGTCTGTCGTGTCTGTGCTGTCTGTGTGTCTCCCTGTGTGCTCTGTGGTCTCTGTGTCTCTCGTCTGTCTGTGTCTCTGTCTCTCTGTCTGTCATGTCCCTGTCTGTCGCCTTGTACATATGACACGTATTTGCTTGAACTTGAAGACTCACTGAGCTGACAGTGTCAAAGCAGTCTACTAAAATCTTTGGCATTGTTGATCATAGTGTGTGTCGTAATGTACCTGGTCCCGACTGTCTGTACCCAAGATCGGGTACTGTTTTGTCAGTTTGTCTGCTCTGTCTGTCATGTCTGTCATGTTCTTCTGAGCAAGGACCATGTCTGTGAAAGAAGTGCAGAAATGCCTAAAGTGTCGTGTGGTGGTAAGTGTGAAGAACAATAGTAGTCAGTCTCTGCGTGTCTGTCTGTCTGTCTGTGTGTCTGTGTGTCTGTCTGTGTGGTCTGTCTGTGCGTCTGCGTGGCTGTCTGTCTCTCTGTCTGTCTGTCTAGGTTCTGAATTCTTGTCCGTCCGTCTGTCTGTCTTGTCTGCCTGTCTGTCGGTCCGGTCCGTCATGTCTGTCGTGTTCTGTCTGTCTGTCCTGTCTGTTCGTGGTCTGTCTGTCTGTCTGTCACTCTCTGTCCTCGCTCTCTCTGTCTCTCTCGGTCTCTCTGTCTTCTCTGTCTCTCCTGTACTCTCTGTCTCTTCGCTCTCATCGTCTCTTCTCTCTGCTGTCTCTCTCTCGTCTCCCTCATGTGTGTCTGTCTAGTCTCATAGACGTGTAGGGTAGAAAACGGTTTTTAACCACACTTGGTCAACATTATAATCACTTGGAGGAGACAAAGACCTACACGCACGACACGAGACCGAGGGGATGCGTATTATTGGTGATTTAGAAGTGCGAACACCCCAATCGACTGTATAGTCTTTCCTTAATTGAGGTTCGTAGCATGGAGTTTTACGACGACAGTGGACAGATAGAAATGCATCAACTTCTGGGATCCATCATATTCTGTCTCCCTCATCACCAAGGGTGGACTGTGTTGGAATGCACGGGAAGATAGTCACTGACAATCGAAACGCTAAGACGAAGTTTCCACCCAATACAGGGCCATGACTCGTCAATAGCTTTTTCTTACTGTACATACTTAGTTTTTGGGTAGGATCCAGACTCAGGCGTCTGGGGGCGAGTGCGTGTGAGTGGCAGGTGGATAGGCGAGAGTGTGTTCATTGCCAAGGCGTGCACGTTGTAGCTTGCACTGTTTCCATCTCGCACGCTAATTTGCATACCATATTAGGTCCCGATTTTGTAGTTTCCTGTCTGTCAGAAGAACATTTTAACGCATTTTATGTGATTCTATTTTCTTCCCATACAATGATTTGATTACTAGGAGAAAAACTCCCACTTTCGCAAACATATATCTGGAGCGAAGAGAAAAATTGTTTATACACAATTGAATGTGCCATCTAGCATGCTAGATAAATGGATAGCTTAATATCTGCTTCATCTGTGTGTATGCAATAAACTTACTCGTATGAACATTCACCGAGTCCAGACTTTTCGATGACTACATATATTTTTCCCATCTTCTGCCCTCCTCTCTCCAGCTCCTCCTCCTCCTTCCTCCAGCTCCTCCTCCTCTTTCCAGCTCCTCCTCCTCTCTCCAGCTCCTCCTCTTCCTCTTCCTCCTGCTGCTCCTCCTTATGCTCCTCCTCCTCCTCCTCCTTTTCCTCCTCCTCCTCCTCCTCCTCCTTCTCCTCCTCCTCCTCCTCCTCCTCCTCCTCCTCCTCCTCCTCCTCCTCCTCCTCCTCCTCCTCCTCCTCCTCCTCCTCCTCCTCTTCCTCCTCCTCCTCCTCCTCCTCCTCCTCCTCCTCCTCCTCCTCCTCCTCCTCCTCCTCCTCCTCCTCCTCCTCCTCCTCCTCCTCCTCCTCATGCTCCTGCTCCTCCTCCTGCTCCTGCTCCTCCTCCTGCTCCTCCTTCTCCTCCTGCTCCTCCTCCTCCTGCTTTTCCTCCTCCTCCTGCTTTTCCTCCTGCTTCTCCTCCTTCTCCTCCTCCTGCTCTTCCTTCTTCTCCTTCTCTTGCTCTTCCACCTCCTCCTCCTTCTCCTCCTTCTGCTACTCCTCTTCCTCCTGGTTTTCCTCCTTCTGGTCCTCCTTCTCCTGCTCCTCCTTCTCTTGCTTCTCCTCCTGCTTCTCCTCCTGCTCCTCCTCCCGCCCCTCCTCCTGCTCCTCCTCCTGCTCCTCCTCCTGCTCCTCCTCCTGCTGCTGCTGCTCCTCCTCCTCCTGCTGCTGCTGCTCCTCCTCCTCCTGCTGCTGCTCCTCCTCCTCCTGCTGCTGCTCCTGCTCCTCCTGCTGCTCCTCCTCCTTCTGCTGCTGCTCCTCCTCCTCCTGCTGCTCCTTCTCTTGCTTTTCTTCCTGCTTCTCCTCCTGCTCCTCCTCCCGCCCCTCCTCCTCCTCCTCCTCCTCCTCCTCTTCCTCCTCCTCCTCCTCCTGCTCCTCCTCCTGCTGCTGCTGCTCCTCCTCCTGCTGCTGCTGCTCCTCCTCCTCCTGCTGCATCTCCTCCTCCTCCTGCTGCTGCTCCTGCTCCTCCTGCTGCTGCTCCTCCTTCTGCTGCTGCTCCTCCTCCTCCTCCTCCTGCTGCTGCTCCTTCTCCTGCTGCTGCTTCTCCTCCTTCTGCTGCTGCTCCTGCTCCTGCTCCTCCTCCTCCTCCTCCTCCTCCTCCTCCTCCTCCTCCTCCTCCTCCTGTCCCTCCTTGTAATTCTTCTGCGCTTTCTTCTAGTCCTTCATCTCCGATTGCTCCCCATCCAGCTCCTGCTCGTCCAGTCTGTCCTTTTTTCCTGGAACAGGCGCCGAAGCACGCCAGTTTGTACATCCTTGTCTGGAGCCAACCACGACTGAACAGAGGAAGTCGGGAACGGGTGGATCTTTGTAGTTATGAACAACCGACTCCGTGGAAAGAGAAACTCCTCTTTTCATTACTGGTATTGTGTTGGACTTTGAAGAAAAACACGATGATACAAGTAAGAAAAGTGCACACATTTTCCACAACAAATGTTTTCGTCGAGAACATCCCGCTAGGGTAGAGGAGGAAGTACGAGTCGCGTTTGAGTAGGCCAGTAGCACAAACACACGCGCTCGCACACACGTCCCGAATTCGTTAACAGTTTTATCAGCAGAACAACGAATACTTTCTGTTATATCCATGCTCATATCACACAAACTACCATCGTTCATTGCATTAGTTCCCGTTCTGGAATTAAAATCCCCACACAAAATTACCCCTACATCACCATGTATTGTTATCATGTCCGTAATACATTTATTCAATGTGTCAAAGCCATTTGCTTCTTCTGTATGATCATAATAAGGTGAACCTGCAGGTGGTACATAATGTTGAACATAAGAATATATCGGTCTAACTGAACATAGTTTTGTTAATCTTAAAGACTACACAATCATATTTGCATTCTACACGCACAAAATATTTCACAATACTTTTATGTATCAAGCAAACAATACCGCCTGACCTCCGACCACGAAACGACCACTTTTTGCAGGCAGAATATGCACACACTCCACAAAATCTGAAAAGTGGTGGCAGAGGAGGATAGTCCTTACTTCTAGTGTCCTGGTTCTCTGTTGACGTGGCCGGGCCGCACCACTAGCTGCTCCCTCAGCCGCCCGCCGCTTCCGCGTAGGACCTAGTGTTCGGCCGACACCACACACACAGCAAACACGTGACAACACACTGTACCACCACACACACACAGCAACCAGTGATAACACACTGTACCACCACACACACAGCAAACACGTGACAACACACTGTACCACCACATACACACACAGCAACCAGTGACAACACACTGTACCACCACATACACACACAGCAACCAGTGACAACACACTGTACCACCACATACACACACAGCAAATAAGTGACAACACACTGTACCATCACACACACAGCAACCACGTGACAACACACTGTACCACCACATACACACACAGCAACCAGTGACAACACACTGTACCACCACATACACACACAGCAAATAAGTGACAACACACTGTACCATCACACACACAGCAACCAGTGACAACACACTGTACCACCACATACACACACAGCAACCAGTGACAACACACTGTACCACCACACACACAGCAACCAGTGACAACACACTGTACCACCACACACACAGCAAACACGTGACAACACACTGTACCACCACACACACAGCAACCAGTGACAACACACTGTACCACCACATACACACACAGCAACCAGTGACAACACACTGTACCACCACACACACAGCAACCAGTGACAACACACTGTACCACCACACACACAGCAAACACGTGACAACACACTGTACCACCACACACACAGCAACCAGTGACAACACACTGTACCACCACACACACACAGCAAACACGTGACAACACACTGTACCACCACACACACAGCAACCAGTGACAACACACTGTACCACCACATACACACACAGCAACCAGTGACAACACACTGTACCACCACACACACAGCAAACAGTGACAACACACTGTACCACCACACACACAGCAACCAGTGACAACACACTGTACCACCACACACACAGCAACCAGTGACAACACACTGTACCACCACACACACAGCAACCAGTGACAACACACTGTACCACCACACACACAGCAACCAGTGACAACACACTGTACCACCACACACACAGCAACCAGTGACAACACACTGTACCACCACACACACAGCAACCAGTGACAACACACTGTACCACCACACACACAGCAACCAGTGACAACACACTGTACCACCACACACACAGCAAATAAGTGACAACACACTGTACCACCACACACACAGCAACCAGTGACAACACACTGTACCACCACACACACAGCAACCAGTGACAACACACTGTACCACCACACACACAGCAACCAGTGACAACACACTGTATCACCACACACACAGCAAATAAGTGACAACACACTGTACCACCACATACACAGCAACCAGTGACAACGCACTGTCCCACCACACACACAGCAAGCAGTGACAACACACTGTACCACCACACACACACACAGCAAGCAGTGACAACACACTGTACCACCACACACACAGCAACCAGTGACAACACACTGTACCACCACATACACACACAGCAACCAGTGACAACACACTGTACCACCACACACACAGCAAGCAGTGATAACACACTGTACCACCACACACACAGCAACCAGTGACAACACACTGTACCACCACACACACAGCAACCAGTGACAACACACTGTACCACCACACACACAGCAAGCAGTGACAACACACTGTACCACCACACACACAGCAACCAGTGACAACACACTGTACCACCACACACACAGCAAGCAGTGACAACACACTGTACCACCACACACACAGCAAGCAGTGACAACACACTGTACCACCACACACACAGCAACCAGTGACAACACACTGTACCACCACACACACAGCAACCAGTGACAACACACTGTACCACCACACACACAGCAACCAGTGACAACACACTGTACCACCACACACACAGCAAGCAGTGACAACACACTGTACCACCACACACACAGCAACCAGTGACAACACTGTACCACCACACACACAGCAAGCAGTGACAACACACTGTACCACCACACACACAGCAACCAGTGACAACACACTGTACCACCACACACACAGCAACCAGTGACAACACACTGTACCACCACACACACAGCAAGCAGTGACAACACACTGTACCACCACACACACAGCAACCAGTGACAACACACTGTACCACCACACACACAGCAACAAGTGACAACACACTGTACCACCACACACACAGCAACCAGTGACAACACACTGTACCACCACACACACAGCAACCAGTGACAACACACTGTACCACCACACACACAGCAACCAGTGACAACACACTGTACCACCACACACACAGCAACCAGTGACAACACACTGTACCACCACACACACAGCAACCAGTGACAACACACTGTACCACCACACACACAGCAACCAGTGACAACACGCTGTACCACCACATACACTGACAGCAAGTGACAACACACTGTACCACCACACACACAGCAAATAAGTGACAACACACTGTACCACCACACACACAGCAACCAGTGACAACACACTGTACCACCACACACACAGCAACCAGTGACAACACACTGTACCACCACACACACAGCAACCAGTGACAACACACTGTAGCGCCACATACACAGCAACCAGTGACAACACACTGTACCACCACACACACAGCAACCAGTGACAACACACTGTACCACCACACACACAGCAACCAGTGACAACACACTGTACCACCACACACACAGCAACCAGTGACAACACACTGTACCACCACACACACAGCAAGCAGTGACAACACACTGTACCACCACACACACAAACCGCAAATACGTGCCAACACACTGTACCACCACACAAACAGCAAACAAGTGACAACACACTGTATAACTATACAAACAGAAACCAGTGATAACACACTGTATCACCACACTCAGACAGCAAGTGACAACACACTGTACCACCATACACACAGAGCAAATAAGTGACAACACACTGTATCACCTCACACAGAGACAGCAAGTGACAACACACTGTATCACTTCACACAGAGACAGCAAGTGACAACACACTGTATCACCTCACACAGAGACAGCAAGTGACAACACACTGTACCACCACACAAACAGCAAACCAGTGATAACACACTGTACGTGATACGAACAGACAGCACACATACTCATAGACAACACACACACTCATAGACAGCACTCTCTCTCATAGACAGCACACATACTCAGAGACAGCACGCACTCTTATAGACAGCACACATACTCAGAGACAGCACACACTCTCATAGACAGCACACATACTCAGAGACAGCACACACTCTCATAGACACCACACATACTCAGAGACAGCACACATACTCAGAGACAGCACACACACTCATAGCCAGCCAACACTCTCATAGACAGCACACATACTCAGAGACAGCACACACTCTCATAGCCAGCCAACACTCTCATAGACAGCACACATACTCAGAGACAGCACACACTTTCATAGACAGCACACATACTCATAGACAGCACACATACTCAGAGACAGCACACACTCTCATAGACACCACACATACTCAGAGACACCACACACTCTCTTAGATAGCACACATACTCATAGACAGCACACATACTCATAGACAGCACACATACTCATAGACAGCATACACACTCATAGCCAGCCAACACTCTCATAGACAGCACACATACTCAGAGACAGCACACACTCTCATAGACAGCCAACACTCTCATAGACAGCACACATACTCAGAGACAGCACACACTCTCATAGACAACACACATACTCATAGACAGCACACATACTCATAGACAGCACACACACTCATAGCCAGCCAACACTCTCATAGACAGCACACACTCTCATAGAGAGCACACATACTCATAGACAGCACACACACTCATAGACAGCACACACTCTCATAGACAGCACACATACTCATAGACAACACACACACTCATAGACAGGACACGCACTCATAGACAACACACACTCATCTTCTTCTTGGTTGTATCTCGATGTCGAGGAAGACGACTCGCTGTGCCATCATCTGTGGATGCTCATATGGCTCCGAAGATCAAACTCCGAGGCACACAGGCGGCTGCAGGTGGGGCAAGGAATACCGGTCTGGACAGAGGTTGAAGCAGCTCTGTGTCGCCTTGCTCGCGCGGCTTCAAGACGACAACGGCGGTCATTTTCAAAAGCTCTTGCAGCTTTTCGGGTGGTGGCACGCCAGAGGGTTCTGTCGGCAGCAGTGGCCTCAAGGTGCCGTGGTTGGAGGTTTGCCCATTTGATGTTCGCCTTGAGGTTGTCCTTGTATCTTTTCTTTGGACCTCTATGGTTCCGACCTCCCTGTGCCAACTCACCATAGAAGAGCTGCCGGGGGATTCTGGACTCCTGCATGTGGATGACATACCCGGACCATCTAAGCTGGGCATTGATGATTTTGGCTTTGATGCTAGTGGAGCCGGCTCTGTCAAGGACTTCCTGGTTGGTGACGCGGTCCTGCCAGCTTATCCGCATGAGTGACCTTAGGGCACACACACACAGACAGCACACACATACAGACAGCACACACGTACAGACAGCACACACGTACAGATAGCACACACACACAGACAGGAACACACACACAGACAGCACACACGTACAGACAGCACACACATACAGAAAGCACACACAGACAGCACACACAAACATACAGCACACACACACAGACAGTACACATATACAGACAGCACACACAGAGACAATACACACGTACAGACAGCACACACAGACAGCACACACGTACATACAGCACACACAGACAGCACACGCACACAGACAGCACACACACAGACAGCACACACAGACAGCACGCACAGACAGCAAACGTACCGACAGCACACACAGACAGCACACACAGACAGCACACACACACACACAGACAGCACACACACAGACAGCACACACGTACAAACAACACACGCACAGACACAGCACGCACACAGACATCACACACACACAGACAGCACACACGTACAGACAGCACACATGTACAGACAGCACACACGCACAGACAGCGCACACGTATAAACAACATACACGCACAGACAGCAAACACGTATAGACAGCACACACAGACAGCACACACACAGACAGCACACACGCACAGACAGCACACACACACAGACAGCAAACACGTACAGACTGCACACACAGACAGCACACACACATACAGCACACACGCACAGACAGCACACACGTACAGGCAGCACACACGTACATATAGCACACACATACAGCACACACGCACAAACAGCACACACACAGACGGCACACACGCACAGACAGCACACACGCACAGACAGCACACATTTACAGACAGCACACACGTACAGACAGCACACACGTACAGATAGCCCACGAGACAGCACACACGCACAGACAGCATACACGCACAGACAGCGCACACGTACAGACAGCACACACGTATAAACAACACACACGCACAGACAGCAAACACGTACAGACAGCACACACGCACAGATAGCACACACAGACAGCACACACACACACAGACAGCACACACAGACAGCACACACGTACAGACAGCACACACGTACAGACAGCACACATAGACAGCACACACGTACAGAGAACACACACGTACAGACAGCACACACACACAGACAGGAACACACACAGAGACAGCACACACGTACAGACAGCACACACACACATACAGCACACATGTACAGAAAGCACACACAGACAGCACACACAAACATACAGCACACACACAGACAGTACACATATACAGACTGCACACACACAGACAGCACACACGTACAGACAGCACACACGTACAGACAGCACACACGTACAGACAGCACACACAGACAGCACACACGTACAGACAGCACACACACAGACAGCACACACAGACAGCACGCACAGACAGCAAACGTACCGACAGCACACACAGACAGCACACACAGACAGCACACACACACACAGACAGCACACACACAGACAGCACACACGTACAAACAACACACGCACAGACACAGCACGCACACAGACATCACACACACACAGACAGCACACACGTACAGACAGCACACATGTACAGACAGCACACACACGCACAGACAGCGCACACGTATAAACAACATACACGCACAGACAGCAAACACGTATAGACAGCACACACAGACAGCACACACACAGACAGCACACACGCACAGACAGCACACACACACATACAGCAAACACGTACAGACAGCACACACAGACAGCACACACACACATACAGCACACACGCACAGACAGCACACACGTACAGGCAGCACACACGTACAGATAGCACACACATACAGCACACACGCTCAGACAGCACACACACACAGACGGCACACACGCACAGACAGCACACACGCACAGACAGCACACATTCACAGACAGCACACACGTACAGACAGCACACACGTACATATAGCACACGAGACAGCACAAACGCACAGACAGCATACACGCACAGACAGCGCACACGTACAGACAGCACACACGTATAAACAACACACACGCACAGACAGCAAACACGTACAGACAGCACACACGCACAGATAGCACACACAGACAGCACACACACACACACAGACAGCACACACAGACAGCACACACGTACAGACAGCACACATAGACAGCACACACGTACAGAGAACACACACGTATAGACAGCACACACGCACAGACAGCATACATGTACAGACAGCACACACGCACAGGCAGCACACACGCACAGACAGCACACATATACAGACAGCACACACGTACAGACAGCACACACGTACATACAGCACACACACACAGGCAGGAACACACACAGAGACAGCACACACGTACAGACAGCAAACACGTGCAGACAGCACACATGTACAGAAAGTACACACAGACAGCACACACACACAGACAGCACACACACAGACAGTACACACGTACAGACAGCACACACAGACAGCACACACACAGAGACAGCACACACACAGACAGTACACACATACAGAGAGCACACACACAGACAGTACACACGTACAGACAGCACACACAGACAGCACACACAGACAGCACACACACACAGACAGCACACACACACACAGCCAGCACACACACATACAGCACACACGTACAAACAACACACGCACAGAGACAGCACGCACACAGACATCACACACACAGACAGCACACACGTACAGACAGCACACATGTACAGACAGCACACACGCACAGACAGCGCACACGTACAGACAGCACACATGTACAGACAGCACACATGTACAGACAACACACACGCACAGACAGCACACACGTACAGACAGCACACATGTAAAGACAGCACACATGTAAAGACAGCACACATGTACAGACAGCACACACGCTCAGACAGCGCACAAGCATAAACGACACACACGCACAGACAGGAAACACGTACAGACAGCACACACAGACAGCACACACACACACACACAGACAGCACACACGCACAGACAGCACACATACACAGACAGCAAACACGTACAGACAGCACACACAGACAGCACACACACATACAGCACACACGCACAGACAGCACACACGTACAGACAGCACACACGTACAGATATCACACACAGACAGCACACACACAAAAACAGCACACACGCACAGACAGCACACACGCACAGACAGCACACACGTACAGACAGCACACACGTGCAGATAGCACACACAGACAGCACACACGCACAGACAGCACACACGCACAGACAGCGCACACGTACAGACAGCACACACGTACAGATAGCACACACAGACAGCACACACACACACAGACAGCACACACAGACAGCACACACACACAGACAGCACACACACACACAGACAGCACACACGTACAGACAGCACACACGTATAAACAACACACGCACAGACAGCAAACACGTACAGACAGTACACACGCACAGACAGCACACACAGACAGCACACACATACAGATAGCACACACAGACAGCACACACGCACAGACAGCACACACGTACAGACAGCACACACATACAGCTCACACGTAGAGACACCACAGACAGACAGCACACACGCACAGACAGCACACACAGACAGCACAGACAGACAGCACACATAGACAGCACACACGTGCAGAGAACACACACGTATAGACAGCACACACGCACAGACAGCATACATGTACAGACAGCACACACGTATAAACAACACGCACGCACAGACAGCACACACGTACAGACAGCACACACACAGACAGCACACACAGACAGCACACACGCACAGACAGCGCACACGTACAGACAGCACACACGTTCAGACAGCACACACGTACAGATAGCACACACAGACAGCACACACGCACAGACAGCACACACGTTCAGACAGCACACACGTACAGATAGCACACACGCACAGACAGCACACACGCACAGACAGCGCACACGTACAGACAGCACACACGTATAAACAACACACACGCACAGACAGCAAACACGTACAGACAGCACACACGCACAGACAGCACACACAGACAGCACACACGTACAGATAGCACACACAGACAGCACACACGCACAGATAGCACACACGTACAGACAGCACACACAGACAGCTCACATGTAGAGACACCACAGACAGACAGCACACACGCACAGGCAGCACACACAGACAGCACAGACAGGTAGCACACACTTACAGACAGCACACATAGACAGCACACACGTACAGAGAACACACACGTATAGACAGCACACACGCACAGACAGCATACATGTACCGACAGCACACATGCACAGACAGCACACACGCACAGACAGCGCACACGTACAGACAGCACACAAGTACAGACAGCAAACACGTACATACTGCACGCCCAGACAGCACACACATACAGACAGCACACACGTGCATACTGCACACATAGACAGCACACACGCACAGACAGCACCCACGTACAGACAGTAAACACGTACAGTATGTACAGTATGCACACACAGACAGCACACACGTACAGACAGCACTCACGTACAGACAGCAAATACGTACATACTGCACACACAGACAACACACATGTACAGACAGCACACACGTACAGACAACACACACACCGCACACACATACAGACAACACACACTGTGACGAGATCACACACGCACACACACACACACACACACACACACACACACACACACACACACACACACACACACACACACACACACACCTTTCCATGTGAATTTATTGAGGTGTTGGGTGAGTTAGTGCGGCCGCCAACCGTTCTAAAAATAGTAACGTTAGAGTGTTGTTGTCATGGGGTCGCCAACCATGGTTTCCACTGTGTGTTGAGGGTTGAATTCAGAATTGGCCTATCTTGTCTTTATACTCGTTTCATGGGAAGCGAGTGACTAAAAACACTGTAATTTGCCTTACGTTTGCTTTGAAATGTTTTGGTGAATTTTGTGCTTAATGGCCTCGAATTGCCTAGAGAGATTGCTGGGCCGTAAGACACCATCTATCCATCCAACCATTGCAAACTTAGTCCAAGCTAATGTGGAGCGGAATAGGAGACGTGTGATTGGACAGTGGGGAAAATTGGGCGAGGCCCGAGTGTTTTCATTGGATGATAGACCACTGGAATTATTGCTTGTTGTATAAAGACTCCGCCCGCCAGCTGCACAGCGCCTCACAAGTGAACCACCACATGTACACGACGCCCGCTCCCTGCTCTCCGACAGAAGTGCCAGGACGTCTCTCTGCTTGTCAGTCCGAAGTGTTGGACGTCTGACTCAGCTTGCCACCATCCAAGATATAAAGCATCTCTCCATTCGTCTCCGTTTGAAGTACCAGCGTTTTCTCCGCCTCCATGGGTGCAAGCGTCTCTCCATTCGCCCCATTTTGAAGAGTGAGCGTTTCTTCCACCTTCACGGGTGCCAGCATCTCTCCATTTGCGCCGTTTTGAAGAGCGAGCGTTCCTTCCATCTCTACGGGTGCAAGCGTCTCACCATTTGCCCCATTTTGAAGAGCGAGCGTTCCTTCCATTCTCTATGGGTGCAAGCGTCTCTCCATTCGCCCCATTTTGAAGAGCGAGCGTTCCTTCCATCTCTATGGGTTGAAGCATCTCACCACTTGCCCCGTTTTGAAGAACAAGCTTTCCTCCACCTCCACTTGTCGGCGTCTCCATGTGTCTGCACAACAAGGGAGCGCGTCTCTACGTGGCTGCACGACAAGGCAGCCAGGCACAAGTTTCGTCGTTTGAGCTCTCGTCGACCTCCTGTTTTCCCTGTGCTACCCCACCTCTCACCCTCGTCTGCATTACTAGTACTGCTGCTACAGTCGTCCCGAAGGTGGGAGACTTTGTGTAAGAGGATTTAATGTGAAAACGAGTTGGCCACCTCGTTTTTTAGGAACCACATGTTTTCGTCGGACACAGTCTATGAATTCAGTCAAATACAATTTGAATGGTTTGCGAACCCTAGAAGTCTTTCCTTAGTGAAGATCCAATTGAATTATTATTTCTCCATTATCATTATTAACATTAATAATCCATTTTTATTGTTATTGAAGCAAATTAAAGTGATTTAATGTTGACCTTTGTCCTCGCCGTTTATTCTGTCGTGTTCAATCGTTTGATAGAATAACTGTGTGAGATAGTGTTGCCAGTTCGGCTGTGTGTGTCTGTGTGTTTTTCCCCTAGACTTATTACT
>JAWQFJ010008804.1:0-12500 GCA_034096865.1 Theodoxus fluviatilis | reverse complement strand
CTTTTCGTTCCCCTCTCCCTCCTTCCTTCTCGTTCCCCTCTCCCCTCCTTCCTTCTCGTTCCCCTCTCCCCCTCCTTCTCGTTCCCCTCTCCCCTCCTTCCTTCTCGTTCCCCTCTCCCCTCCTTCCTTCTCGTTCCCCTCTCCCCTCCTTCCTTCTCGCTCCCCTCTCCCCTCCTTCCTTCTCGTTCCCCTCTCCCCTCCTTCCTTCTCGTTCCCCTCTCCCCTCCTTCCTTCTCGTTCCCCTCTCCCCTCCTTCCTTCTCGTTCCCCTCTCCCCTCCTTCCTTCTCGTTCCCCTCTCCCCTCCTTCCTTCTCGTTCCCCTCTCCCCTCCTTCCTTCTCGTTCCCCTCTCCCCTCCTTCCTTCTCGTTCCCCTCTCCCCTCCTTCCTTCTCGTTCCCCTCTCCCCTCCTTCCTTCTCGCTCCCCTCTCCCCTCCTTCCTTCTCGTTCCCCTCTCCCCTCCTTCCTTCTCGTTCCCCTCTCCCCTCCTTCCTTCTCGTTCCCCTCTCCCCTCCTTCCTTCTCGTTCCCCTCTCCCCTCCTTCCTTCTCGTTCCCCTCTCCCCTCCTTCCTTCTCGTTCCCCTCTCCCCTCCTTCCTTCTCGTTCCCCTCTCCCCTCCTTCCTTCTCGTTCCCCTCTCCCCCTCCTTCTCGCTCCCCTCTCCCCTCCTTCCTTCTCGTTCCCCTCTCCCCTCCTTCCTTCTCGTTCCCCTCTCCCCTCCTTCCTTCTCGTTCCCCTCTCCCCTCCTTCCTTCTCGTTCCCCTCTCCCCTCCTTCCTTCTCGTTCCCCTCCCCCCCTTCCTTCTCGTTCCCCTCTCCCCTCCTTCCTTCTCGTTCCCCTCTCCCCTCCTTCCTTCTCGTTCCCCTCTCCCCTCCTTCTCGTTCCCCTCTCCCCTCCTTCCTTCTCGTTCCCCTCTCCCCTCCTTCCTTCTCGTTCCCCTCTCCCCTCCTTCCTTCTCGTTCCCCTCTCCCCTCCTTCCTTCTCGCTCCCCTCTCCCCTCCTTCCTTCTCGTTCCCCTCTCCCTCCTTCCTTCTCGTTCCCCTCTCCCCTCCTTCCTTCTCGTTCCCCTCTCCCCTCCTTCCTTCTCGTTCCCCTCTCCCCTCCTTCCTTCTCGTTCCCCTCTCCCCTCCTTCCTTCTCGTTCCCCTCTCCCCTCCTTCCTTCTCGTTCCCCTCTCCCCTCCTTCCTTCTCGTTCCCCTCTCCCCTCCTTCCTTCTCGTTCCCCTCTCCCCTCCTTCCTTCTCGTTCCCCTCTCCCCTCCTTCCTTCTCGTTCCCCTCTCCCCCCCTTCTCGTTCCCCTCTCCCCTCCTTCCTTCTCGTTCCCCTCTCCCCTCCTTCCTTCTCGTTCCCCTCTCCCCTCCTTCCTTCTCGTTCCCCTCTCCCCTCCTTCCTTCTCGTTCCCCTCTCCCCTCCTTCCTTCTCGTTCCCCTCTCCCCTCCTTCCTTCTCGTTCCCCTCTCCCCTCCTTCCTTCTCGTTCCCCTCTCCCCTCCTTCCTTCTCGTTCCCCTCTCCCCTCCTTCCTTCTCGTTCCCCTCTCCCCTCCTTCCTTCTCGTTCCCCTCTCCCCTCCTTCCTTCTCGTTCCCCTCTCCCCTCCTTCCTTCTCGTTCCCCTCTCCCCTCCTTCCTTCTCGTTCCCCTCTCCCCTCCTTCCTTCTCGCTCCCCTCTACCCTCCTTCCTTCTCGTTCCCCTCTCCCCTCCTTCCTTCTCGTTCCCCTCTCCCCTCCTTCTCGCTCCCCTCTCCCCTCCTTCCTTCTCGTTCCCCTCTCCCCTCCTTCCTTCTCGTTCCCCTCTCCCCTCCTTCCTTCTCGTTCCCCTCTCCCCTCCTTCCTTCTCGTTCCCCTCTCCCCTCCTTCCTTCTCGTTCCCCTCTCCCCTCCTTCCTTCTCGTTCCCCTCTCCCCTCCTTCCTTCTCGTTCCCCTCTCCCCTCCTTCCTTCTCGTTCCCCTCTCCCCTCCTTCCTTCTCGTTCCCCTCTCCCCTCCTTCCTTCTCGCTCCCCTCTTCCCTCCTTCCTTCTCGTTCCCCTCTCCCCTCCTTCCTTCTCGCTCCCCTCTCCCCTCCTTCCTTCTCGTTCCCCTCTCCCCTCCTTCCTTCTCGTTCCCCTCTCCCTCCTTCCTTCTCGTTCCCCTCTCCCCTCCTTCCTTCTCGTTCCCCTCTCCCCTCCTTCCTTCTCGTTCCCCTCTCCCCTCCTTCCTTCTCGTTCCCCTCTCCCCTCCTTCCTTCTCGTTCCCCTCTCCCCTCCTTCCTTCTCGTTCCCCTCTCCCCTCCTTCCTTCTCGTTCCCCTCTCCCCCTCCTTCTCGCTCCCCTCTCCCCTCCTTCTCGTTCCCCTCTCCCCTCCTTCCTTCTCGTTCCCCTCTCCCCTCCTTCCTTCTCGTTCCCCTCTCCCCTCCTTCCTTCTCGCTCCCCTCTCCCCTCCTTCTCGTTCCCCTCTCCCCTCCTTCTCGTTCCCCTCTCCCCTCCTTCCTTCTCGTTCCCCTCTCCCCTCCTTCCTTCTCGTTCCCCTCTCCCCTCCTTCCTTCTCGTTCCCCTCTCCCCTCCTTCCTTCTCGTTCCCCTCTCCCCTCCTTCCTTCTCGTTCCCCTCTCCCCTCCTTCCTTCTCGCTCCCCTCTCCCCTCCTTCCTTCTCGTTCCCCTCTCCCCTCCTTCCTTCTCGTTCCCCTCTCCCCTCCTTCCTTCTCGTTCCCCTCTCCCCTCCTTCCTTCTCGTTCCCCTCTCCCCTCCTTCCTTCTCGCTCCCCTCTCCCCTCCTTCCTTCTCGTTCCCCTCTCCCCTCCTTCCTTCTCGCTCCCCTCTCCCCTCCTTCCTTCTCGTTCCCCTCTCCCCTCCTTCCTTCTCGTTCCCCTCTCCCCTCCTTCCTTCTCGTTCCCCTCTCCCCTCCTTCCTTCTCGCTCCCCTCTCCCCTCCTTCCTTCTCGTTCCCCTCTCCCCTCCTTCCTTCTCGTTCCCCTCTCCCCTCCTTCCTTCTCGTTCCCCTCTTCCCTCCTTCCTTCTCGTTCCCCTCTCCCCTCCTTCCTTCTCGTTCCCCTCTCCCCTCCTTCCTTCTCGTTCCCCTCTCCCCTCCTTCCTTCTCGTTCCCCTCTCCCCTCCTTCCTTCTCGTTCCCCTCTCCCCTCCTTCCTTCTCGTTCCCCTCTCCCCTCCTTCCTTCTCGTTCCCCTCTCCCCTCCTTCCTTCTCGTTCCCCTCTCCCTCCTTCCTTCTCGTTCCCCTCTCCCCTCCTTCCTTCTCGTTCCCCTCTCCCCTCCTTCCTTCTCGTTCCCCTCTCCCCTCCTTCCTTCTCGTCCCCCTCTACCCTCCTTCTCGTTCCCCTCTCCCCTCCTTCTCGCTCCCCTCTCCCCTCCTTCCTTCTCGTTCCCCTCTCCCCTCCTTCCTTCTCGTTCCCCTCTCCCCTCCTTCCTTCTCGTTCCCCTCTCCCCTCCTTCCTTCTCGTTCCCCTCTCCCCTCCTTCCTTCTCGTTCCCCTCTCCCCTCCTTCCTTCTCGTTCCCCTCTCCCCTCCTTCCTTCTCGTCCCCTCTCCCTCCTTCCTTCTCGTTCCCCTCTCCCCTCCTTCCTTCTCGTTCCCCTCTCCCCTCCTTCCTTCTCGTTCCCCTCTCCCCTCCTTCCTTCTCGTTCCCCTCTCCCCTCCTTCCTTCTCGCTCCCCTCTCCCCTCCTTCCTTCTCGCTCCCCTCTCCCCTCCTTCCTTCTCGTTCCCCTCTCCCCTCCTTCCTTCTCGTTCCCCTCTCCCCTCCTTCCTTCTCGGTCCCCTCTCCCCTCCTTCCTTCTCGTTCCCCTCTCCCCTCCTTCCTTCTCGTTCCCCTCTCCCCTCCTTCCTTCTCGGTCCCCTCTCCCCTCCTTCCTTCTCGTTCCCCTCTCCCCCCCTTCCTTCTCGCTCCCCTCTCCCCTCCTTCCTTCTCGGTCCCCTCTCCCCTCCTTCCTTCTCGGTCCCCTCTCCCCTCCTTCCTTCTCGTCCCCTCTCCCCTCCTTCCTTCTCGTTCCCCTCTCCCCTCCTTCCATCTAGTCCCCTCTCCCTCCTTCCTTCTCGTTCCCCTCTCCCTCCTTCCTTCTCGTCCCCTCTCCCCTCCTTCCTCTCTCCTCTCCTCCTCTCGTCCCCTCTCCCTCCTTCTCGTCTCCCCTCTCCTCCTCCTTCTCGTCCCCTCTCCCTCCTCCTTCTCGTCCCCTCTCCCTCCTTCCTTCTCGCTCCCCTCTCCCCTCCTTCCTTCTCGTTCCCCTCTCCCGTCCTCCTTCTCGTCCCCTCTCCCCTCCTTCCTTCTCGTTCCCCTCTCCCCTCCTTCCTTCTCGGTCCCCTCTCCCCTCCTTCCTTCTCGTTCCCCTCTCCCCTCCTTCCTTCTCGTTCCCCTCTCCCTCCTTCCTTCTCGTTCCCCTCTCCCCTCCTTCCTCTCTCCCCTCTCCCCTCCTTCCTTCTCGTCCCCTCTCCCCTCCTTCCTCTCGTTCCCCTCTCCCCTCCTTCCTCCTCTCTCCTCTCTCCCCTCCTCCTTCTCGTCCCTCTCCCCTCCTTCCTTCTCGCTCCCCTCTCCCCTCCTTCCTTCTCGTCCCCTCTCCCCTCCTTCCTTCTCGTTCCCCTCTCCCCTCCTTCCTTCTCGCTCCCCTCTCCCCTCCTTCCTTCTCGTTCCCCTCTACCCACCTTCCTTCTCGGTCCCCTCTCCCCTCCTTCCTTCTCGCTCCCCTCTCCCCTCCTTCCTTCTCGCTCCCCTCTCCCCTCCTTCCTTCTCGTTCCCCTCTCCCCTCCTTCCTTCTCGGTCCCCTCTCCCCTCCTTCCTTCTCGTCCCCTCTCCCCTCCTTCCTCTCGTTCCCCTCTCCCCTCCTTCCTTCTCGCTCCCCTCTCCCCTCCTTCCTTCACGAACCCCTCTCCCTCCTTCCTTCTCGTCCCCTCTCCCCTCCTTCCTCTCTCCCCTCTCCCCTCCTTCCTTCTCGTTCCCCTCGCCCCTCCTTCCTCTCGTCCCCTCTCCCCTCCTTCCTTCTCGCTCCCCTCTCCCCTCCTTCCTTCTCGTTCCCCTCTCCCCTCCTTCCTTCTCGTTCCCCTCTCCCCTCCATCCTCTCTCCCCTCTCCCTCCTTCCTCTCGTCCCCTCTCCCCTCCTTCCTTCTCGTCCCCTCTCCCTCCTTCCTTCTCGTTCCCCTCTCCCTCCTTCCTTCTCGCTCCCCTCTCCCCTCCTTCCTTCTCGTCCCCTCTCCCCTCCTCCTTCTCGTTCCCCTCTCCCTCCTTCCTTCTCGTCCCCTCTCCCCTCCTTCCTTCTCGCTCCCCTCTCCCCTCCTTCCTTCTCCGTCCCCTCTCCCCTCCCTCCTTCTCGCTCCCCTCTCCCCTCCTTCCTTCTCGTTCCCCTCTCCCCTCCTTCCTTCTCGTTCCCCTCTCCCCTCCTTCCTTCTCGTTCCCCTCTCCCCTCCTTCCTTCTCGTTCCCCTCTCCCTCCTCCTTCTCGGTCCCCTCTCCCCTCCTTCCTTCTCGTTCCCCTCTCCCCTCCTTCCTTCTCGTCCCCCTCTCCCTCCTCCTCTCGTCCCCTCTCCCTCCTCCTTCTCGTTCCCCTCTCCCCTCCTTCCTTCTCGCTCCCCTCTTCCCTCCTCCTTCTCGTTCCCCTCTCCCCTCCTTCCTTCTCGTCCCCTCTTCCCTCCTTCCTTCTCGTTCCCCTCTCCCCTCCTTCCTTCTCGTTCCCCTCTCCCTCCTCCTTCTCGTCCCCTCTCCCTCCTCCTTCTCGTTCCCCTCTCCCCTCCTTCCTTCTCGCTCCCCTCTCCCCTCCTTCTCGTCCCCTCTCCCCTCCTTCCTCTCTCCCATCTCTCCCCTCCTTCCTCTCTCCCATCTCTCCCATCCTTCCTTCTCGTTCCCCTCTCCCTCCTTCCTTCTCGTCCCCTCTCCCCTCCTTCCTCTCGTTCCCCTCTCCCCTCCTCCTTCTCGTTCCCCTCTCCCCTCCTTCCTTCTCGTTCCCCTCTCCCCTCCTCCTTCTCGTTCCCCTCTCCCCTCCTTCCTTCTCGCTCCCCTCTCCCCTCCTTCCTTCTCGTTCCCCTCTCCCCTCCTTCCTTCTCGCTCCCCTCTCCCCTCCTTCCTTCTCGTTCCCCTCTCCCCTCCTCCTTCTCGTTCCCCTCTCCCCTCCTTCCTTCTCGTTCCCCTCTCCCCTCCTTCCTTCTCGTTCCCCTCTCCCCTCCTTCCTTCTCGCTCCCCTCTCCCTCCTTCCTTCTCGTTCCCCTCTCCCCTCCTCCTTCTCGTTCCCCTCTCCCTCCTTCCTTCTCGTTCCCCTCTCCCCTCCTTCCTTCTCGTTCCCCTCTCCCCTCCTTCCTTCTCGTTCCCCTCTCCCCTCCTTCCTTCTCGTCCCCTCTCCCCTCCTTCCTCTCGTTCCCCTCTCCACTCCTTCTCGGTCCCCTCTCCCCTCCTTCCTTCTCGTTCCCCTCTCCCCTCCTTCCTTCTCGGTCCCCTCTCCCCTCCTTCCTTCTCGGTCCCCTCTCCCCTCCTTCCTTCTCGTTCCCCTCTCCCCTCCTTCCTTCTCGTTCCCCTCTCCCCTCCTTCCTTCTCGTTCCCCTCTCCTCTCCTTCTCGTTCCCCTCTCCCTCCTCCTTCTCGTTCCCCTCTCCCCTCCTTCCTTCTCGTTCCCCTCTCCCCTCCTTCCTTCTCGTTCCCCTCTCCCCTCCTTCCTCTCGTTCCCCTCGCCCCTCCTTCCTTCTCGTTCCCCTCTCCCCTCCTTCCTTCTCGTTCCCCTCTCCCCTCCTTCCTTCTCGGTCCCCTCTCCCCTCCTTCCTTCTCGTCCCCTCTCCCTCCTCCTTCTCGTTCCCCTCTCCCCTCCTTCCTTCTCGTTCCCCTCTCCCTTCCTTCTCGATCCCCTCTCCCCTCCTTCCTTCTAGCTCCCCTCCATCCTTCTCGTTCCCCTCTCCCCTCCTTCCTTCTCGTTCCCCTCTCCCTCCTTCCTTCTCGTTCCCCTCTCCCTCCTTCCTTCTCGTTCCCCTCTCCCTCCTTCCTTCTCGCTCCCCTCTCCCCTCCTTCCTTCTCGTCCCCTCTCCCTCCTTCCTTCTCGGTCCCCTCTCCCCTCCTTCCTTCTCGTTCCCCTCTCCCCTCCTTCCTTCTCGGTCCCCTCTCCCCTCCTTCCTTCTCGTTCCCCTCTCCCCTCCTTCCTTCTCGTTCCCCTCTCCCCTCCTTCCTTCTCGTTCCCCTCTCCCCTCCTTCCTTCTCGTTCCCCTCTCCCCTCCTTCCTTCTCGTTCCCCTCTCCATCCATCCTTCTCGTTCCCCTCTCCCCTCCTTCCTCGTTCCCCTCTCCCCTCCTTCCTTCTCGTTCCCCTCTCCCCTCCTTCCTTCTCGGTCCCCTCTCCCCTCCTTCCTTCTCGTTCCCCTCTCCCCTCCTTCCTTCTCGTCCCCCTCTCCCCTCCTTCCTTCTCGTTCCCCTCTCCCCTCCTTCCTTCTCGCTCCCCTCTCCCCTCCTTCCTTCTCGTTCCCCTCTCCTCTCCTTCTCGCTCCCCTCTCCCCTCCTTCCTTCTCGTTCCCCTCTCCCCTCCTTCCTTCTCGCTCCCCTCTCCCCTCCTTCCTTCTCGTTCCCCTCTCCTCTCCTTCTCGCTCCCCTCTCCCCTCCTTCCTTCTCGTCCCCTCTCCCTCCTCCTTCTCGTCCCCTCTCCCCTCCTTCCTTCTCGCTCCCCTCTCCCCTCCTTCCTTCTCGCTCCCCTCTCCCCTCCTTCCTTCTCGTTCCCCTCTCCCCTCCTTCCTTCTCGTTCCCCTCTCCCCTCCTTCCTTCTCGTTCCCCTCTACCCTCCTTCCTTCTCGCTCCCCTCTCCCCTCCTTCCTTCTCGCTCCCCTCTCCCCTCCTTCCTTCTCGTTCCCCTCTACCCTCCTTCCTTCTCGCTCCCCTCTACCCTCCTTCCTTCTCGCTCCCCTCTCCCCTCCTTCCTTCTCGTTCCCCTCTCCCCTCCTTCCTTCTCGCTCCCCTCTACCCTCCTTCCTTCTCGTTCCCCTCTCCCCTCCTTCCTTCTCGTCCCCTCTCCCCTCCTTCCTTCTCGTTCCCTCTCCCTCCTCCTTCTCGTTCCCCTCTCCTCCTCCTTCTCGTTCCCCTCTCCCCTCCTTCCTTCTCGTCCCCTCTCCCCTCCTTCTCGTTCCCCTCTCCCTCCTTCCTTCTCGCTCCCCTCTCCCTCCTTCCTTCTCGTTCCCCTCTCCCCTCCTTCCTTCTCGTTCCCCTCTCCCCTCCTCCTTCTCGCTCCCCTCTCCCCTCCTTCTCGTTCCCCTCTCCCCTCCTTCCTTCTCGCTCCCCTCTCCCCTCCTTCCTCGTTCCCCTCTCCCCTCCTTCCTTCTCGCTCCCCTCTCCCCTCCTTCCTTCTCGTTCCCCTCTCCCCTCCTTCCTTCTCGTTCCCCTCTCCCCTCCTTCTCGTTCCCCTCTCCCCCTCCTTCTCGTTCCCCTCTCCCCTCCTTCCTTCTCGTTCCCCTCTCCCCTCCTTCCTTCTCGTTCCCCTCTCCCCTCCTTCCTTCTCGCTCCCCTCTCCCCTCCTTCTCGTTCCCCTCTCCCCTCCTTCCTTCTCGTTCCCCTCTCCCCTCCTTCCTTCTCGTTCCCCTCTCCCCTCCTTCCTTCTCGTTCCCCTCTCCCCTCCTTCCTTCTCGTTCCCCTCTCCCCTCCTTCCTTCTCGTTCCCCTCTCCCCTCCTTCCTTCTCGCTCCCCTCTCCCCTCCTTCCTTCTCGTTCCCCTCTCCCCTCCTCCTTCTCGTTCCCCTCTCCCCTCCTTCCTTCTCGTTCCCCTCTCCCCTCCTTCCTTCTCGTTCCCCTCTCCCCTCCTTCCTTCTCGTTCCCCTCTCCCCTCCTTCCTTCTCGTTCCCCTCTCCCCTCCTTCCTTCTCGTCCCCCGCTCCCCTCCTTCCTTCTCGTTCCCCTCTCCCTCCTTCCTTCTCGTTCCCCTCTCCCTCCTCCTTCTCGTCCCCTCTCCCCTCCTTCCTTCTCGCTCCCCTCTCCCCTCCTTCTCGTTCCCCTCTCCCCTCCTTCCTTCTCGTTCCCCTCTCCCCTCCTTCCTTCTCGTTCCCCTCTCCCCTCCTTCCTTCTCGTCCCCCTCTCCCCACCTTCTCGTCCCCTCTCCCTCCTCCTTCTCGTTCCCCTCTCCTCCTCCTTCTCGTTCCCCTCTCCCTCCTCCTTCTCGTTCCCCTCTCCCCTCCTTCCTCTCGTTCCCCTCTCCCTCCTTCCTTCTCGCTCCCCTCTCCCCTCCTTCCTCTCGTTCCCCTCTCCCTCCTTCCTTCTCGCTCCCCTCTCCCTCCTTCCTTCTCGTCCCCTCTCCCCTCCTTCCTTCTCGCTCCCCTCTCCCTCCTCCTTCTCGCTCCCCTCTCCCCTCCTTCCTTCTCGGTCCCCTCTCCCCTCCTTCCTTCTCGTTCCCCTCTCCCTCCTCCTTCTCGCTCCCCTCTCCCCTCCTTCCTTCTCGCTCCCCTCTCCCCTCCTCTCTCCCTCTCCTCCTCTCTCCTCCTCTCCCTCCTTCCTCTCCTCCCCTCTCCCCTCCTTCCTTCTCTTTCCCCTCTCCCCTCCTTACTCTCTTCCCCTCTCCCTCCTTCCTCTCTCCCCTCTCCCCTCCTTCCTTCTCGCTCCCCTCTCCCCTCCTCCTTCTCGTCCCCTCTCCTCCTCCTCCTCCTCTCTCCTCTCCTCTCTCTCCCCTCTTTCCTCTCTCTCCCCTCTCCCCTCCTTCCTCTCCTCCCCTCTCCCCTCCTTCCTTCTCTTCCCCTCTCCCTCCTCCTTCTCGTTCCCCTCTCCCCTCCTTCCTCTCTTCCTCCTCTCCCCTCCTTCCTTCTCTCCTCCTCTCCCCTCCTCCTCTCTTCCTCCTCTCCCCTCCTCCTCTCTCTCCCCTCTCCCTCCTTCCTTCTCGCTCCCCTCTCCCCTCCTCCTCTCTCTTCCCCTCTCCTCCTCCTTCCTCTCTTCCCCTCTCCTCCTCTCCTTCTCTTCCCCTCTCCCCTCCTCCTTCTCTCCCTCTCTCCCTCCTTCCTCTCCTCTCCTCTCCCCTCCTTCCTTCTCCTCCTCTCCCTCCTTCCTTCTCGCTCCCTCTCCCCTCCTTCCTCTCTCCCCTCCTCCTCCTTCTCTCCCTCTCCCTCCTTCCTTCTCCTCCCCTCTCCCCTCCTTCCTTCTCCTTCCCCTCTCCCTCCTCCTTCTCTCCCCTCTCCCTCCTTCCTCTCTTCCCCTCTCCTCCTCCTTCTCTCTCCCTCTCCTCCTCCTCTCTTCCTCTCCCTCCTCCTCCTCCTCTCCCCTCCTCCTTCTCCTCCCTCTCCTCTCCTTCCTCTCTCCCTCTCTCCCTCCTCCTCTCCTCCTTCTCTCTCTCCCTCTCCCCCTCCTTCTCCTCTCCCCTTCTCTCTCCCCTCCCCTCCCTCATCCCTCTCCTCCTGCCTCCTCCTGTTTCCTCCTCTCTCCTCCTCTCTCTCCTCCTCTCCTCTCTCCTCTCTCCCCTCCTCCTCTCTCCTTCCTCCTCTCCCCTCCTTCCTCTCTCCTCCTCTCCTCCCTCCTCCTCTCTCCTCTCTCCCCTCCTTCCTCTCTCCTTTTCTCCTCCTC
This sequence comes from Theodoxus fluviatilis, assembly GCA_034096865.1. NCBI lineage: Eukaryota > Metazoa > Mollusca > Gastropoda > Cycloneritida > Neritidae > Theodoxus > Theodoxus fluviatilis. The sequence goes on along the minus strand of JAWQFJ010008804.1, from coordinate 2,046 downwards.
TCCTCTCCTCTCTCCTCCTCTCCCCTTCCTTTCCCTCCCCCTCTCCCTCTCCTCTCTTCCCCTCTCCTCCTCCTTCCTCTCCTCTCTCCTCTCTCCTCTCCCCTCCTTCTCTCTCCCCTCTCCCTCCCCCTTCTCTCTCTCCTCTCCCTCCCCCTTCTCTCTCTTCTCTCCTCCTCCTCTCCTTCTCCTCTCCTCCTCCTCCTTCCTCCTCTCCTCTCCTCCTCTCCTCCTCTCTCCTCCTCTCTCTCTCCTCTCCCCTCCTCCTCTCTCTCCTCCTCTCTCCTCCTCTCCTCCCTCTCCTCTCCTCTCCTCTCCTCCTCTTCCTCCTCTCCCTCCTCTCCTTCTCCTCCTCTCTCCCTCCTTCCTCCTCTCCTCCTCTCCTCCTCCTCCTCCTTCTCCTCCTCCTCTCTCTCCTCTCTCCTCTCCTCCTCTCTCCTTCCTCTCCTCCTCCTCTCCTCCTCTCTTCTCCTCCTCTCCTCCTCCTCTCTCCTCCCTCCTTCCTCTCTCCCTCTCTTCCTCTCTCCTCCCTCCTCTCTCCTCTCCTCCTCTCTCTCCTCTCCCTCTCCTCTCTCCTCCCTCCTCTCCTCCTCCCTCTCCTTCCCTGTTCTCCTCTCCTTCTCCTTTCCTCCTCTCTCTCCCTCTCTCCTCCTCTCTCTCTCCTCCTCTCCCTCTCCTCTCCTTCCTCCTCCTCCTCTCTCCTCCTCTTCTCCTCTCTCCTCTCCTCCTCCTCTCCTCTTCTCCCTCTCTCCTCCTCCTCTCCTCCTCTCTCCCTCCTCCTCTCCTCTCCTCCTCCTCCTCTCCTCTCTCCTCCTCTCCTCCTCCTCCTCCTCCCTCCTCCTCCTTCTCTCCTCCTCCTCTCTCCTCCTCTCCTCCTGCTCCTTCTCCTCCTCTCCTTCTCCTTCTCTCCTGCTCCTCTCCTCCTCCTCCTCCTCCTCCTCTCGTCTCTCCCTCTCCTCCTCCTCCTCTCCTCCTCCTCTCCTCTTCTCCTCTCCTCCTCCTCTTTTCCCTCCTCTCTCCTCCTCCTCCTCTCCTCTCCTCTCTCCTCTCCCTCCTCCTCCTCTCTCCTCCTCCTCTCCCTCCTCCTCCTTCTCCTCCTCCTCCTCTCTCCTCTCCTCCTCTCTCCCTCTCTCCTCCTCTCTCCTCCTCTCCTCCTCCTCCCTCTCTCCTCCTCCTCCTCTCCTCTCTCCTCCTCTCCTCCTCTCCTCTCTCCTTCCTCCCTCCTCCTCTTCCTCCTCTCCTCCTCTCCTCCTCCTTCCCTCTCTCTCTCTCCTCCTCCCCTCCTCTCTCTCCTCCTCTCTCTCCTCCCTCCTCTCTCTCCCTCCTCTCTCCTCTCCTCCCCTCTCCCTCCTCTCCTCTCTCCTCCTCTCCTCCTCTCCTCTCTCCTCCTCCTCCTCTCTCTCTCCTCCCTCCTCCCTCTCCTCCTCTCTCCTCTCCTCTCCTCTCCCTCCTCTCCTCCCCTCCTCTCCTCCTCTCCTCCTCTCCTCCTCTCCTCCCCTCCTCTCTCCTCTCCTCCTCTCCTCTCCCTCCTCCTCTCTCCTCCTCCTCTCCTCTCTCTCCTACTCCTCTCTCTCCTCCTCCTCCTCTCTCTCTCTCTCCTCTCCTCCTCCTCTCTCCTCCTCTCCCCTCCTCCTCTCTCCTCTCCTCTCCTCCTCCTCTCCTCCTCCCTCTCTCCCTCTCCTCCTCTCTTCCCTCCTCCCTCTCCTCCTCTCCTCCTCCTCCTCCCTCTCCCTCTCCTCTCCTCCCCTCCCTCCCTCCTCCTCCCCTCTCTCCTCCTCTCCTCCCTCTCCTCCTCCTCCTCTCCTCTCCCTCCCTCCTCCTCTCTCCCTCCCCTCTCCTCTCCTCCCCTCTCCTCCTCCTCTCTCTCCCCCTCCCTCCTCTCCCCTCTCCTCCCTCCTCTCCTCCCTCCCTCCTCCTCTCCTCTCTCTCCTCCCTCTCCTCCTCCCCTCCTCCACCCTCCTCCTTTCTCCCCTCTCCTCCTCTCTACCCTCTCCCCTCCCTCTCTCCCTCTCCTCTCTCCTCCTCTCCTCTCCCCTCCCCTCCTCCTCC
>JAWQFJ010008802.1:0-11839 GCA_034096865.1 Theodoxus fluviatilis | reverse complement strand
CGATTTTGACGGACAAATCAGCTTAAATAGGTTAGTTTATTGAGGTTTTTGTTTCAGTTTATGCTAGAACAATCATTTAGGAAGATATTTATTGCAATATTTTGCACATATTGGAAAAAGTATTGTAGAACTCGGGACCTTCAGCGAGTGCTAAATAGACGCCGCACGCGATGTTCGAAGAAATTTCATCAGACCGGAAGTGGCCGTCGGTTCGATAGAATCCACTTTTTCTAGGATTCGCACATATCAATAACACAAAATACCAATGTAACATGAAAGATGAAAGTCTTTCTGAGTTGTCTAATTTTTTTTAACTAGTGGTAGGATTCCGTGGTAATTTGTATCAAATCTTTGCGCTACTACAGTACTAGCCAAAATGCACTCGGCAATACCACTTCACTTTCATGGCTAATTGTGGACAATCCACAAAATATTGTGAATAAAAACAAGAATGAAAGTTGTTTATGAAGCAGAAGGTTTCAAGAACATGTGTCGTGTAGTTTTGTGTTAATCCGTCTTATTTCCGCTGAGAACATACAAGCCGATTACGTAAAAAAAACACCCTCCGCCACTACCGACTCGCGGTGGCTCGACGGAGTTTGCATTTCGCGACTCGGGTTGGTCTCTTCTAAACACTCGTCCGTCGAAGTTTCTCATTTGATCAAGTTGAAACTTTACTACTCATTAGAGGAAAGATTGCTCTTTCGTTCGGTGTATGTTTGAACTTCCGGTGAAAATCGAAAGACGAGTTATGGATGAAAGTTCGAACGTCATCGGACATTTTGTTAAAATTTGCTCACTCCCGCTTTTCCGATCAATTTCGTACAGACACCCTCTCGGATTCTACAAGATTTCCCCCTTCCAACGCTATATTCGATGTTAATGTACGATGAATCTACTTTTTGTCTAGCGCCCGGATTGTGCGCTTGAAAGGAGAAAACAGGCGGAAATTTTCCACCTGTTTGTGTGTACATCGGACCGCAATGGCGTTGTGTAGACGCGTGCTCGATTACCACATTCAGCGTGCGTTAATCGTTGAAGCACCAGACAATTTGGGACAAAAGTATCATCATTTTAAGGAGTACTTGTTTGAAAATTTTCTGCATTTGTCAGTTTTTGAATCAATCTGCTGTAAAAATAATAAAAAGAATTAGATTTTTTTTACAACGGGTGTATTGTGCGTGAGTTTGGTCGTGCGCCATACACTTTTCTCTTTAAAATTGTCATGTATCACAGTACGCTAGGTCATGGAAAATGTTGTTGAAGGTCATGGAAAGTCATGGAAAAGTCATGGAATTTTGTATCTAAAAACCTGTACGAACCCTGTCTGTGTGTCTGTCTGTGTGTGCTTCTGTGTTGTCTGTCTGTGTGTGCTTCTGTGTTGTCTGTCTGTGTGTGCTTCTGTGTTTCTGTTTTCTTGCCTGTGAGTGCTTCTGTGTTCCTGTGTGTGCTTCTGTGTTGTCTGTGTGTGCTTCTGTGTTCCTGTGTTGTCATTTTGCCTGTGTGTGCTTCTGTGTTTCTGTGTAGTCATTTTGCCTGTGTGTGCTTCTGTGTTTCTGTGTAGTCATTTTGCCTGTCTGTGTTCCTGTGTTGTCATCTTGCCTGTGCGTGTTTCTGTGTTTCTGTGTTGTCATTTTGCCTGTATGTGCTTCTGATAGGGCCATCCATGCAGACGTGTGCTTTCTTTGAGTGGGCCTGTCCTACACAAATGAGACCCACCAGCACAAAACCAGTGTGATTTGGCGCTACATGCAGAAATATCTGATGGGGCCAATCTGGGTCAGTCACATCAGATATTTGTGGCATTGTGTTCTTGTATTAATGAGTGGTATTACTACAGTAGTCGCCGCTTATAAAACACGCGGTTAATAAAAACAGCAGCCGCTTTTTAAATACAGTTGGTCCGGTCCGGATTTACATCATTACTGATGGACATGTTCAACACGCAAACGGTTAATAAAAACGCCGCTTATTAAAAACACTTTTGTTTGGTCCCAATGTGTTTTTAATAAGCGGCGACTACTGTATTGTGTTTTCTTGTGGTTGTGATGCCAGTGTGCCAAAATGATTAATTCCAAATTTTGGATTCATCGAGTTTATTTTGTGTTTTGTTGTGTCCTTTTATGTTGTTATGTTCTGGTATGTTATGTTATGCTATGGTGTCTTATGTGTACAGGCAGGGAGTGCCAACTGCTGGTGACTGAGTCCAATTACCAGCCTCCAGTCATTCCCTTTTCCTGCCACCTGGAGCTCACGGTTCCCACGCCCACCCTCTCTGCTGCCGAGCTCTTCACCATCACCCCGGTCTTCAACTCCAAGAAAGGTAAGCCCCGCACTGGAACAGTAGTTGTGACATGGAGTCAAGCACAGTTCTGTCAGTTTCATCATGACAACAGTGTTTCTTTTTGGTCTGCATGCCATTTCAGAATCAAATCTTTAAAAGTTCATGCTCTTGTTGTATCAAGGGTTTAGGGGGTTTGTTTGCTTTTGTTCTTTCTTTCATTCTTTCTTTCTTTCTTTCTTTCTTTCTTTCTTTCTTTCTTTCTTTCTTTCTTTCTTTCTTTCTTTCTTTCTTTCTTTTCCTTATTGGTGAACTTTGGTGGCAAGCGTGAAGAAATAAAACAGCGAGGAAAATGGGTAGGAGATTAAAGATGAAACTCTGCAGTTGCTATAACTTAAGGATAGCATGGTGCTGATTCATGCTGGATGGGCTCCATGCTAGCTGAGGATTCCTCTTGGAAGGATGCAGATAGGACATGAAAGGTGGTTTGGGATGAGGAATCGAGAATGTTCAACCACTGTGTATCAGTCAGGTGTTTGGGTTGTCCTAAAGATTGGATGTATGAGGGGTGGTCAGCCCCTATAGATGTATTGACACTCTGAACTTGGCCAGCTCAGGAGGTGGTTTCACCTGCTCACTGTGTTGGAAGTCCTTGTCCCAGAGTCTAGGGGTAAACTGATACTCAGCATATGGGGAGGCTTGACATTGCATTCACTGCTTTGATATGAGCAATCTCTCTATCTTTAGGCTGGAAGAGAAAGATCATGAAATCTCAATTTAAAATAGTTTGAAAAAATAAAAGGGATAAACATAAGGAAACTTCATACAAAAGGTAAAAAAGGGGTATAAAAATCTGGTTTTGAATAGTAGGCTAGCCATTACAAGCTGTAAAAAATTCAGTAAACTTACCTATTGTGAGCCTTTTAAAGTTGAACATTCAGTGATGGAATAGTGAGTTCTTGGAACTTGAGTCCCATGCTGGTGAGATCGGGAACTCAGAGGGGCGGGGAGTTCATGAGTCACTGCAGTGGGAGTGGCCACAACAGCAACATTGAGAGGGCACAGTGTACTGAGGTGTAGGGCAGAACATTATCTCAGCAGGGACTTGGAGTGAGCCACAACAGCAACATTGAGAGGGCACAGTGTACTGAGGTGTAGGGCAGAACATTATCTCAGCAGGGACTTGCAGTGAGCCACAACAGCAACATTGAGAGGGCACAGTGTACTGAGGTGTAGGGCAGAACATTATCTCAGCAGGGACTTGCAGTGAGCCACAACAGCAACATTGAGAGGGCACAGTGTACTGAGGTGTAGGGCAGAACATTATTTCAGCAGGGACTTGGAGTGAGCCACAACAGCAACATTGAGAGGGCACAGTGTACTGAGGTGTAGGGCAGAACATTATCTCAGCAGGGACTTGGAGTGAGCCTGTGCTTTGCTTGGGTGTGGAGGTGGAAGTGGAGACATGGGCTGGCTTCAGTCAGCTTCACTCCTGTAGGGAAGTATCGCTGTGGCTTCACTCCTGTAGGGAAGTATCGCTGTGGCTTCACTCCTGTAGGGAAGTATCGCTGTGGCTTCTTTCCTGTAGGGAAGTATCGCTGTGGCTTCTTTCCTGTAGGGAAGTATCGCTGTGGCTTCACTCCTGTAGGGAAGTATCGCTGTGGTTTGATGTCATGGTGATCGTCAAAGTGTCAAAGATGTCATGGTGACCTCTGTCTATCTCCATGGGTAAGACAAGCTCTTGTCCCAGTTTCGAGTTGGACTTTTCACCCTTGCCTCCCTTCAGCAGTTCCCTGAGGTCTGATGCTACATGGTCTCTTTGGCTCTCATCAGTTCCTCCCCTGCCACGAGTTCAAAGAGGAAACTTTCTCAATGTCATTAGTCGGCCTCCGTCAGTCTCTGGTCCAGCTTTGGATCCTGGCCCAGTTGTTGTCTGGTTGCAGACTCTGCTGTGGCTGTGCAATCCGGTGCTGGAGTGGCCGTCCCTGTCACAGTCCTCGCACTTGGAAGGTGCTGGTCTCATCCCAGTGCATCCTGTCCTTCTGTCCTCAGTATCTCTCCTCCTCCAGCCTCTGAGGTCTCATTTCTTGCTCCTTCTGTCTGTTTCGGAGCTCACTTCTCCAGCTGGTGCAGTCCATTGCAATGTCCTCCCAACCTGAGATGCTGATACCAAACGCCTGAAGGTTGCACTTGCACACAACCTTGTATTGCTGTTGTGGATGACCAGCTGTAAACAGTTGCCATATATGAGGTCCTTGATATCACTGGACTGAGAATCCGCATACAGGGACCCTCACAACTGCCTGACTGTTGCAGGTCAGTATGCCTGCAGCGTGACCAGTGTGGACAGCAGTCACCTGGACCAGGCAGTCAGCACCCTGGCCTCCAAGATCGCCCTGCGCATTGCCCTGCATGACACTGAGGACCCTCAGCCAGTCACCGCCACCTTCAACTTCATCCCCGCCTTCTACATCCACAACTCAGCAGTGCACCTCACCACCGTGGCGCCCCTGGCCTCCCTGCGCCTGACCACGCTCCCCAGCCAGCTGGAGAACATCCAGGTAGGTGATCTTGGACCCGGCCTTGTGCTGATGACCCCTCCTGTAGGCTGAGGTTTGAAACTCGGGTCCTCCCCAAGTGATTCTTAAAAAGAATGACGAGGGAAATCAAGATCTGAATTCCTCTTTCTCTAACCAGCTCTAGTGATTTTCATAGTCGGTGGCCTCGCATACGTGTAGACCACTAAAGACTGATAGGGCTTACAACTCCATTCATTACCTCTGCCAGGTATGTTATGGTTTTTAACTTCAGTTTGTTCATTTGTTAGTTCATTATTCAACTAAATAACTGTAAATGTTCAAAACGGATTTAGATTGAATTTGACGCAAGGTCATGGTTTTTCAAGGAACAATCCATTACATTTTGGAGTTATGTTTTCTCGTTTTTGAATTGCAACCATTAACATAACATATATGCTGAAGACCTGTGCCTTGCCTGGGTCTTGTAATCTTGTTACTGAATTTGCCTGTGAAGCAGCAATTCTAAATAATGTTGTTTAAATTCTAGACATTATCACAGATATTTTTACGTCACCGTATGTTAATTACCTCCACCTTGGCAGGGGTCTACATTATCTGAGTACTCTGAAGTTCATTTATTGATTGATTGATTGATTGATTGATTGATTGATTGATTGATTGATTGATTGATTGATTCATTCATTCATTCATTCATTCATTCATTCATTCATTCATTCATTCATTCACTCACTTGTGATCGGGTGAAGTGAAGCCCAAAGTATTTACATGGACTCTCTCTCTCTCTCTCTCTCTCTCTCTCTCTCTCTCTCTCTCTCTCTCTCTCTCTCTCTCTCTCTCTGTCTGTCTGTCTGTCTGTCTGTCTGTCTGTCTCTCTCTCTCTCTCTCTCTCTCTCTCTCTCTCTCTCTCTCTCTGTCTGTCTGTCTGTTTGTCTGTCTCTCTCTCCCTCTCTCCCTTTCCCCCAGACATTGGTTCCCCTCTCTCCTCCCTCTATCATGTATCCTGCATCTCAGATGCCCAGGTCGTCTAGGTTGTAAGACCAGCCTACTATGTAGCTTATCAGTCCGGGAGGGTCGCAGAGCGGCCTTTCCCATCGTTTGAACTTGACATGTGACAGCGGACAGTTCCCTCCTGTCGTTCTCGCGCGCTATGCCTAAATTGTTAGATACAAGAGACAAAATTGATGCTTTCTCTAAATTAAGACATCTGATTGCAATAGTGCAATATTCATTCAGTTGACTTTAGTTGTGCCTATCGAGGCAACACTTGGTGTGAATAATTTCAAGTAAGTATAAGGCAGCAATAAACCCTTTTCAATCATTAAGAAAACACAAACTCTGGGACAGACTGAGATCGCAACGGCCAATCCCAAGCCTGGCTTCCCTGACGTCTGCGCATTTCTTTGATAAGGAGGGACTGTCGGCAGGTCGAGAGGGACTCCATTCCATCTGGGGGAGAGACCACTGCCACCACGGTCTTGGGTTTGGTCTAGGCCATTACCATCCAGCCTGGGACCAGCCCTCACCTCCTGTACCCATGGGTAGCAATAAAGTTGTGGAAAGCAGCAGCGATTTTGTCTCATGCCTGCGCCCTTGTACCATCGAGCCTTGCCTCTACCCCATCACACACTCATTCTCAGGTGACAGTGAGTGACCCCCTGCTGATTGAGGTGCTGGCGCCAGAGCAGGACAGTCAGGTGGGAAGCATTATGGTGTTCCCTGTGCGCCTGCTGGACTCCCTCAGCATCTGGGAGCGCGAGAGTCTGGACCTCCACCTGGATGTGGTCTCCATGGTAACCAACCAGAAAGCCCGCATCCCTGTCACTGTCAAGGTCATCGGCCAGAAGCCAGCCATCCCCCGTGAGTAGTGGGAGTGTTTGGGTGATGAGAGAGAGAGAGAGAGAAGGGAAGGTGTGTATTGGTGTGTGTGTGTGTGTGTGTGTGTGTGTGTGTGTACACTAATGCATACAATAGGCTTGTTCACGAGGCGCAGCAATGTGCAGCGCTGCATGTGATTTGGCGCTTTGCAGCGCTGCGTGTCCTGAACAAGCCGTTTCACGGCGCAAGCGCTGCGCCGAGCAGCGCTGCACATTGCTGCGCCTCGTGAACAAGGCTAATGTGTGCAGAAATATGCATCTACTCTTCACCACTTGGATGATTCTACATGAGAAAAAAATGAACAATCTTTCTTTGTTGGAAAAGTACAGTGACCTTTAACCCTTTTCTGACTAGCGCTGCCTTAAAGCAACTACCTCCTACTGCCTGGGGCTGCCTCAAAGAAAAAGCAAAATTTCACATGCGTTTGGAAAAGATTTATTGTGTTTCATCCAAAGCTTCAATCTCCATGAAACTTGGCCAACTTGTACACAAGTACTGTCTGCTTCTACCCACAACTTTTTTTGGAGGTTGTCATGGTAACAAGAAAGCAGCCATCTTTCAAAGGGGAACAATCCAGGAAAAATTGCCAAAAACTGACATTGCAAGACCTAAAACACAATATCACATCTGAAAATTAACAAGTATTTACAGTAGAGCACAAGCTAAGGATGCTAGCCTCACATAAATAACACAAAAAAGGCAAGAAAACAGGTTTCTGAGCAACAATGCCATCACAAAGACAACCTCTGCTCTATGCGGTTTTTGACCAAAAATTGCCCCCATCGGAATGATACACAAAACTTCTCATAACTACCTAACTTCTGGTCTAATCTTCATAAAACTTGGCCAACTTGTACACAAGTACTGTCTGCTTCTACCCACAACTTTTTTTGGAGGTTGTCATGGTAACAAGAAAGCAGCCATCTTTCAAAGGGGAACAATCCAGGAAAAATTGCCAAAAACTGACATTGCAAGACCTAAAACACAATATCACATCTGAAAATTAACAAGTATTTACAGTAGAGCACAAGCTAAGGATGCTAGCCTCACATAAATAACACAAAAAAGGCAAGAAAACAGGTTTCTGAGCAACAATGCCATCACAAAGACAACCTCTGCTCTATGCGGTTTTTGACCAAAAATTGCCCCCATCGGAATGATACACAAAACTTCTCATAACTACCTAACTTCTGGTCTAATCTTCATAAAACTTGGCCAACTTGTACACAAGTACTGTCTGCTTCTACCCACAACTTTTTTGGAGGTTGTCATGGTAACAAGAAAGCAGCCATCTTTCAAAGGGGAACAATCCAGGAAAAATTGCCAAAAACTGACATTGCAAGACCTAAAACACAATATCACATCTGAAAATTAACAAGTATTTACAGTAGAGCACAAGCTAAGGATGCTAGCCTCACATAAATAACACAAAAAAGGCAAGAAAACAGGTTTCTGAGCAACAATGCCATCACAAAGACAACCTCTGCTCTATGCGGTTTTTGACCAAAAATTGCCCCCATCGGAATGATACACAAAACTTCTCATAACTACCTAACTTCTGGTCTAATCTTCATAAAACTTGGCCAACTTGTACACAAGTACTGTCTGCTTCTACCCACAACTTTTTTGGAGGTTGTCATGGTAACAAGAAAGCAGCCATCTTTCAAAGGGGAACAATCCAGGAAAAATTGCCAAAAACTGACATTGCAAGACCTAAAACACAATATCACATCTGAAAATTAACAAGTATTTACAGTAGAGCACAAGCTAAGGATGCTAGCCTCACATAAATAACACAAAAAGGCAAGAAAACAGGTTTCTGAGCAACAATGCCATCACAAAGACAACCTCTGCTCTATGCGTTTTTTGACCAAAAATTGCTCCCATCGGAATGATACACAAAACTTCTCATAACTACCTAACTTCTGGTCTAATCTTCATAAAACTTGGCCAACTTGTACACAAGTACTGTCTGCTTCTACCCACAACTTTTTTGGCGGTTGTCATGGTAACAAGGAGGCAGCCATCTTTGAAAGATGGCTGCCTCCTTGTTACCATGACAACCGCCAAAAAAGTTGTGGGTAGAAGCAGACAGTACTTGTGTACAAGTTGGCCAAGTTTTATGAAGATTAGACTAGAAGTTAGGTAGTTATGAGAAGTTTTGTGTATCATTCCGATGGGAGCAATTTTTGGTCAAAAAACGCATAGAGCAGAGGTTGTCTTTGTGATGGCATTGTTGCTCAGAAACCTGTTTTCTTGCCTTTTTGTGTTATTTATGTGAGGCTAGCATCCTTAGCTTGTGCTCTACTGTAAATACTTGTTAATTTTCAGATGTGATATTGTGTTTTAGGTCTTGCAATGTCAGTTTTTGGCAATTTTTCCTGGATTGTTCCCCTTTGAAAGATGGCTGCTTTCTTGTTACCATGACAACCTCCAAAAAAGTTGTGGGTAGAAGCAGACAGTACTTGTGTACAAGTTGGCCAAGTTTTATGAAGATTAGACCAGAAGTTAGGTAGTTATGAGAAGTTTTGTGTATCATTCCGATGGGGGCAATTTTTGGTCAAAAACCGCATAGAGCAGAGGTTGTCTTTGTGATGGCATTGTTGCTCAGAAACCTGTTTTCTTGCCTTTTTTGTGTTATTTATGTGAGGCTAGCATCCTTAGCTTGTGCTCTACTGTAAATACTTGTTAATTTTCAGATGTGATATTGTGTTTTAGGTCTTGCAATGTCAGTTTTTGGCAATTTTTCCTGGATTGTTCCCCTTTGAAAGATGGCTGCTTTCTTGTTACCATGACAACCTCCAAAAAAGTTGTGGGTAGAAGCAGACAGTACTTGTGTACAAGTTGGCCAAGTTTTATGAAGATTAGACCAGAAGTTAGGTAGTTATGAGAAGTTTTGTGTATCATTCCGATGGGGGCAATTTTTGGTCAAAAACCGCATAGAGCAGAGGTTGTCTTTGTGATGGCATTGTTGCTCAGAAACCTGTTTTCTTGCCTTTTTTGTGTTATTTATGTGAGGCTAGCATCCTTAGCTTGTGCTCTACTGTAAATACTTGTTAATTTTCAGATGTGATATTGTGTTTTAGGTCTTGCAATGTCAGTTTTTGGCAATTTTTCCTGGATTGTTCCCCTTTGAAAGATGGCTGCTTTCTTGTTACCATGACAACCTCCAAAAAAGTTGTGGGTAGAAGCAGACAGTACTTGTGTACAAGTTGGCCAAGTTTTATGAAGATTAGACCAGAAGTTAGGTAGTTATGAGAAGTTTTGTGTATCATTCCGATGGGGGCAATTTTTGGTCAAAAACCGCATAGAGCAGAGGTTGTCTTTGTGATGGCATTGTTGCTCAGAAACCTGTTTTCTTGCCTTTTTTGTGTTATTTATGTGAGGCTAGCATCCTTAGCTTGTGCTCTACTGTAAATACTTGTTAATTTTCAGATGTGATATTGTGTTTTAGGTCTTGCAATGTCAGTTTTTGGCAATTTTTCCTGGATTGTTCCCCTTTGAAAGATGGCTGCTTTCTTGTTACCATGACAACCTCCAAAAAAAGTTGTGGGTAGAAGCAGACAGTACTTGTGTACAAGTTGGCCAAGTTTCATGGAGATTGAAGCTTTGGATGAAACACAATAAAAAAATTTCAAACGCATGTGAAATTTTGCTTTTTCTTTGAGGCAGCCCCAGGCAGTAGGAGGTAGTTGCTTTAAGGCAGCGCTAGTCAGAAAAGGGTTAAAGGTCACTGTACTTTTCCAACAAAGAAAGATTGTTCATTTTTTTCTCATGTAGAATCATCCAAGTGGTGAAGAGTAGATGCATATTTCTGCACACATTAGCCTTGTTCACGAGGCGCAGCAATGTGCAGCGCTGCTCGGCGCAGCGCTTGCGCCGTGAAACGGCTTGTTCAGGACACGCAGCGCTGCAAAGCGCCAAATCACATGCAGCGCTGCACATTGCTGCGCCTCGTGAACAAGCCTATTGTATGCATTAGTGTACACACACACACACACACACACACACACACACCAATACACACCTTCCCTTCTCTCTCTCTCTCTCTCATCACCCAAACACTCCCACTACTCACGGGGGATGGCTGGCTTCTGGCCGATGACCTTGACAGTGACAGGGATGCGGGCTTTCTGGTTGGTTACCATGGAGACCACATCCAGGTGGAGGTCCAGACTCTCGCGCTCCCAGATGCTGAGGGAGTCCAGCAGGCGCACAGGGAACACCATAATGCTTCCCACCTGACTGTCCTGCTCTGGCGCCAGCACCTCAATCAGCAGGGGGTCACTCACTGTCACCTGAGAATGAGTGTGTGATGGGGTAGAGGCAAGGCTCGATGGTACAAGGGCGCAGGCATGAGACAAAATCGCTGCTGCTTTCCACAACTTTATTGCTACCCATGGGTACAGGAGGTGAGGGCTGGTCCCAGGCTGGATGGTAATGGCCTAGACCAAACCCAAGACCGTGGTGGCAGTGGTCTCTCCCCAGATGGAATGGAGTCCCTCTCGACCTGCCGACAGTCCCTCCTTATCAAAGAAATGCGCAGACGTCAGGGAAGCCAGGCTTGGGATTGGCCGTTGCGATCTCAGTCTGTCCCAGAGTTTGTGTTTTCTTAATGATTGAAAAGGGTTTATTGCTGCCTTATACTTACTTGAAATTATTCACACCAAGTGTTGCCTCGATAGGCACAACTAAAGTCAACTGAATGAATATTGCACTATTGCAATCAGATGTCTTAATTTAGAGAAAGCATCAATTTTGTCTCTTGTATCTAACAATTTAGGCATAGCGCGCGAGAACGACAGGAGGGAACTGTCCGCTGTCACATGTCAAGTTCAAACGATGGGAAAGGCCGCTCTGCGACCCTCCCGGACTGATAAGCTACATAGTAGGCTGGTCTTACAACCTAGACGACCTGGGCATCTGAGATGCAGGATACATGATAGAGGGAGGAGAGAGGGGAACCAATGTCTGGGGGAAAGGGAGAGAGGGAGAGAGAGACAGACAAACAGACAGACAGACAGAGAGAGAGAGAGAGAGAGAGAGAGAGAGAGAGAGAGAGAGAGAGACAGACAGACAGACAGACAGACAGACAGAGAGAGAGAGAGAGAGAGAGAGAGAGAGAGAGAGAGAGAGAGAGAGA
>JAWQFJ010008793.1:15000-16329 GCA_034096865.1 Theodoxus fluviatilis | reverse complement strand
TTGTGAATCATTCCTGTCATAATTTCAAACTCTTAGACAAATTCCATGACTGGCAAACAAAGACAATAACCTTTTTGTTTGATGTATCTCATTCATCACTAGGGTTTCTGTTTCATGTCCAAAATGCTGTAATCTCTCTCTCTCTCTCTCTCTCTCTCTCTCTCTCTCTGCTCATCAATCTATGGATATATGAGTATATCTCGTCACTATACATCCTCGAGAATCACTGAATCACTGATTGCAGTAGTTAGGTCAAGTAGGTCATGCGTCATATGGTAACGCGTATCAAATGCTGAAGGAATGTACTTGTCAATCGTTCTCCTTACATCTCTATTTTCCCCATATATTTTCGGACTTCTAAGTCTTTTGTGAAAGCTTTAGATATAACGACGTGTTAAAATCCTCATCATCAAATAGGAAACGTGTCTGCTTGTTTGTTCCTTCATTCCCACCCTCTCCATACATCTGCTGGCAGCAGAATCAGTGACGTTGTCGCTAATCAGTGAAAGACCCAGACGAAATGACGAGTCTGCAGTGCATGGCGGGGATGGAGAGCACTAAGAGACACCAAGTGGCAGGTCATCAGCAGTTATTTCTACACAGCATCTGCGACTTTCCCATTCTCTCCACATGTTTGACTATCGGACTCCGTCGCTTCGTAGACAAGGCGTCATTGATTTCTCCCGCAGCCCCCTTCAGCTTGACCCCATAGAATGCCGGAGCTTGGGTCCCACCACCCACGCTAGCATTCCCCCCTTTACACACCTTCCCCTCCTCCTCTCCACATTACCACCCCCGCACCATAAGCTGCTCCTCCTCTTTCTGTTCAGTGGATGCCTGAGCTAAGATGTACCGCATGCTTCATTTGTCTCCCCCTCTCCCAGTTCTATCTAGTTATTTACCTCAAACAGACAGCACCTTTCTGTACTGCAGTGTCCATGGACAAAGACAAAATGGCGGCTTCTTCGATATCAGCGACCAAGCAATGGGGTCTTCGTGTTCGTTTGTTGTCAGTTTCAGTGCAGATATACAGTTTATTTAAATGAAGAAATGAATGAATGGATGGATGCTGAACGAAAGAACGAATGAATAAATGGATGGATGGATAGACGGATAGATGGATGAACGAATAAAAGGATGAATGAACAAACAAAAGAGTGAATAAATGAGCGAATGAATGAGAAAATGAATGGATAGATGAATGAATTTTACGGCCTAGAGCCTTTGTGGGCTGCGAAATGTTGTTGATCATGAAGGTTACTACAGATTGTTAGAGTAAGAGCAAGTAACACTTTCTCCACATTTAGTCCCTTATCCATTACAGTTCGC
>JAWQFJ010008793.1:2500-12500 GCA_034096865.1 Theodoxus fluviatilis | reverse complement strand
TCTAGGGTAGGTTCATCCGAACCAGACAGAGTTTGTGGTACTGGCAAGAATATTCAGCCTTTTATCTCTGTAGATCACAATAATGAATTAATGGACTTCACTGGCTTTGTTCTGATGACGATGACTTTTTCTGACAACGCTTGATAAAAGACTATTAAACAACACAAAACAAACTGTGCGTATTTGTTCATGAAACGGATCAGCATAAACATTCCCTTCAAGAGAACATAGACAGACCACAGGCGAACAACGAGCTATGCTGATGAACGAGTCTTTTTACATAAATAAGATCGGGTTTTGGCGGAGTGGCTCGTTCTATTGGCATTAACTCTAGGCGATTAGGTGCCATGGTTCAGTCTCTCCCTGGGACAACTTCATTGCTGTTTTCAATCTTTACGATCAAAAGACATAGCTGCCTCCTCTCTTAAAAATAGAGTGTTAACACGATCCTTTCTATATGTTTCTTGACTAATGCATAAACACCAATTTTGGATTAGCATGTGGAGGTGGACCTTCCTGATCCAACGCTGTTGAGATTAAAATTTTTGCAGGGACTCTGTGAGAAAGAAACGAGTGCCTTCATTGATGTGTAACTGGTATACAGAGTCTGGAAAATGACGAACCCATTACAAATACATCAGTTCGAGTAAGCATACGTCACATGAGCAAATCAAAATTGCATTTCTGATTGCAATAAATTGCATCCAGATTAAATCCAACCAGCGTGATTGAGGGCTTTGTATGCATGAATCTCATATCATCCTGAGAAATACTTTGATTCCTTTCCTACTCTCAGTCCTTCAGCTACATTAATCCTGCCATTTCTGTCCTTGATATACCATCCACATTGCACTTCAGACACGACGTGGCTCCTAAAACCTTCTCCCTGTCATTTCCAATAACGGAAGTTCACACGATCTCTATTAGAAAGGCAGAACATTCGCACACCCCGGGGAGAGATCCCTCCCGCCAGGACTATCGGGGCAGGATCGTCTGGGACCGGGTGAGTTATGAGCTGGGCGTGCTGCAAGAAGAAAGGCAAGAGACTCCAGGGTCTCGTCAGTCGTCTGCGGCATCCCAGCCTCCACCAAGAAATGACCTCAACCACGTGACTGATGGGAATCAATTGGAGACCATGCTCCTCGGAAGACAGGATGCCATACAAACCAGAGCTGTAGTTCGCAAATGAAGTCTCAGCTTTCTGCTTGAGACGATGGCTGGCCTTTGAGACCCTTGCAAAGAAGTTCGTAACGCGTTGGCAACCAATCAAAAGCCTTTCAGAAGCAGTTGTGTCCTCTAAACAGTGTTATGATCTACCAATGAAATTTTGGTTTTCTCCTTGAACTCGAGGCAATCGTCGATCTTAGAGGTCCGTGCTGTGAAGTTTGTAATGCCAGATGACATCGACTCTGACCACGTGACAGAAGCTACGAAGTGTCTGAAACTAGTGATGACTGTCAGTTGCGGCATTCGTGGTAGGAGCCTTAGAAGTACATGAGCACCCCAGCTGAATAAACATCTCTTTCTGTCTTCACATAAGGGTGGTAGCATTAGATAACCCGTGTCTTATACATTCTCACGCGCTCTGTAGCTACTTTGACTGAAAAAAAAACTCTACGATGGAGCGTGGTTTGGCGTTGTAAGTTGCTCTCCTGTACACTCGTACACTCATACAAAAAACCTAAAGTAAAAGAAGGAAATACAACATGACCGATGCAAAGAGAAGCATTTGTTGAAGATCATAGAAACAATATTACGAACCGGAGTCTTGGTCACCGTTCTCTTAACCTCCACCATCGTTTTAAATAGTGGCATCTTCTATGCAAGGAAATTTCTTGAGATATTTCATACGTCCTATTACCAGTCAGATCTCGTCAGGGGCGCCGGAGCTATCAGTGCCTCTCTTTGCGCACCGATTTGCCGTCAGTGTAAGCTCTTCATTACGTTTATGGTATTTTGAAGGGATAACGTTTAAATTAAAATAATATATGGGTCTGCTATATGTTCACTGCGTGTGGTTTTGCTTTGTTTTCCAATTTTGTATGAGCTCATGCCGAAACAAAGCACGCGTAATTGGTACGACTATGTGAACAGTTTATAAAGCGGCCACGCTACAACGAAGTGTGAGCAGCGCAGAACAGGAATTTGGGCACGCTGTGTTGTCCCACTTGAAGTCGAGAGTCGGAGCTGTGTCAGCAGGTCAATGCTTGGGTGCCTCGAAGTCTTGGTGCGCAGGTTAGACTGTCAGATGCGGTTATACAAATTGCTGTGGAAGCTTCCTCACGTTGGATTTGGAGGAAACACATATTGCCCTGATGGGATTGATGTCTTGTTCAGTTTGAACTACAAGATACTTCTCGGTGGCGCATAAGTGCTGCTTGGGACCGGCTGTTTGAGTTCCCCTGAAGCAGGCCCCGTAATCACAAAGATCACATCACTCCAGCTGATGAGGGAGGCATCGATGCAGCAGAGTCTGCATGCGAGTTTAGATATACGTACACTTTATTATTTATTTCGACAGAAAACGGGTGGAGGTCTTTCAGGTAAGATGTATGTATGATTCTGATGTGTTTCCATTAATTGCGACTAGCATTTTTACTTTCTCGCGCGCCTTCAACATCCAATGACTTCACTTAAAATGCTAGCCATTCACACAATGTTTCCCTTCCATCTCCACCATTCGCACATTCGTTCCACTTATCCGATTCACGCTAGTAATTTCTCAAACAGGGTCGCATTGATCTCAAGGGTATGAAATGTCAGCCACAACTGGTTTCTTCGTGAACCGGCGGGGCATATCTGTACATCATAACCGTCAAGACAAGCACTTCAATAGAACAAAGCGATTGGGAGAGTTTGGCAGGAAAAGAGCAGAAGAAATCCATTTACCCTTTTTCCCATTCAATGGTCATCGCCATGGATCGATGAAGCCGAGCCTCCGTTGGAATTGATGACGCGTGGACATGCTTCCGGCATTCGTGCAGTGTGTCTCTGTGGAACTGGTGGAGGCACGCGCAGTAGGTGTGAACTGGAAGGCCTGATGATGTTCTGCAGGAACACAAGCATGGGAAGCAGTATTAGGCCGAGAATCCAAGCATCAGAATAAAGATCATCTGCTAAAAAAAGCCCCTGGGGTTTCCTTGTGTATCAAATAAAGTCAGCTTTAGGAAGTAAATGTATGACCCTTTGTGAACTTGGAACGATTTTCATCTAGACTGCTGTGATATTTCAATACGTGTTTAAAGCAAATGCTTCTTCATTCAGATCATGCCTTTGTGGGTAATGAAATGAAGAGACAAAGTATTCTTGTGTATTCAGTTGCTCCAATCTCTGGTTTTTGCTCATCTCTTTCTCTCTTTCTCTCTCTCTCTCTCTCTCTGCTTCTCTGTGTCTGTCTATCTGTGTGTCTGTGTGTCTTTCTTTCTCTCTCTCTCTCTCTCTCTGCTTCTCTGTGTCTGTGTATCTGTGTGTCTTTCTCTCTATCTCTCACACACACATATACACACACATATACACATACACACATACACATTCACACACATACACATACATACACAATCACACACACACGCGCGTACACACACACACACACACACCCGCCACACCACGTATTTCTACCAATAAACACAATGACAGTAGAGGTCGTAAACGTCCTAATTGCCAAACAATGAGTGAGTGAATGAAAGAGTGAGATCTACGGTCTGACAGGCCAAAGATTATAGGTTACACAAAGATAGTTCATTAGCTCATTGTCGTGAGGATCGAGACACGTTGCGCCCCAAGCGGAATGTAGTATTGGTGAATCAAGGAAAGTTAATCACACCTCTTAGCGACATGTAAAACTTCTTGTTTATCGACGGTTTCTGATGCGTTCCGATCATGTTTGTGAATAAATTTACTGTGTAATGTGTAATTAAATGATTTGCTGCAATAATGGGGGTGTTTTGGCTTTGTTTTTGGTAGCAGGCGTTGTGAAATCCAACTCGACCTAGATCTACATGGTATGATTTGAATGGGAACGATCTATTTTTCAATATTATCTAAAAATGCAAGCTTGTTTATCAACGTATACACCCCTGTGGAATATCTTTAGGAAATGCAAAGCAATACATACCTGTCAAGAAGGTGATTTGCGGCCAGAAAATCATTCGATTAAGTGAATTCAGTTGCCGCTTCCGCAAAGATTTATAATTAGGATCAAGCGTTGCCCTGTGACCTGCATTTCGATTGTTAAAAAGTAGGACCTTTCAATACCTGTTGATGCATTCAACATACAGCTTTGATAAATTAATGCTGATCATGGCTTACATTTTCTTCGGATGGGTTTCTAGTATCCCAAAATATAGCTTTTTCTGCGCGAACTGGAAAGAGCTGCCGCCATTGAACTGTTCAAAGAGTAGACATATACGCCATATCTACACGAAAGCAGTCCTCTGATTGGTTCCCTGAATAGAATCCTCCAATCAGCAGGCAGCTTTCTTCGCCGTCTTGTCACTAAGCGGTGTGAGTACACTTTCCTTGATTCACTCCTACTACCGTCCGTTAGGTGCAGCGTCTTGTAACTTTGAAGAGCAAAAGCTCGGCATGAGCTATCTTTGTGTAACCTATAATCTTTGGTCAGGCTCTGTAAGGACATCGATCTCGACAATTACTTTAACTCATAAGCACCAGAGCAATTCAATGCTCTTTTACCCTCATTATTTGTATTTTATTTGTCGCTTAGAGGGACTACGACTCAGAACAAATGAATGAATAAATGGATGGATGGATGGATGGATGGATGGATAAATGAATGAATGAATGAATGAATGAATAAATGATTGAATGAATGATTGGTGAATGGATGAATGAGTAAGTGAATAAATGAATGAAGTTTTATAGTGTATCACTTTCTGTTGGCTATGTACGAGCCATTTATCCCAACATCACGAAAGCTGATCAAAGCGCAAGCAAGCCAAGATTCAACTTTTCTCATTTTCCGCCTGTTACAATGGGAGACGCGGTGGATCTCCTCTGACGGCAGCCCAGAGGGGCCAAAGGCAAAAACTTGTTTCCATAAAGTGGCAACAGCTACTGTACCTACCTGTCACTCTACAGCTCTGGACATGTGCAAACTGCTGCCTCTCGCAATAATCACTTTAGATGACAAGTGTGAAGCGTTCGGCCTAGTTTGCTTCAAACGCATCAACCCGACCAAGTTCAGCAAGTTCCTGCTCCACCAGTTTTCCCTGCACAACGTGGGAGATAAAAATGGAAAAGAGGGAACCAAAGTAGATTATGGTTACGAAATAATGCTGTAATACCATGGACACGGTGCCTAAGAAGTTTACTCACCAGCGGGCAATCTGATTTCTGTATGCATTTCATGACAGAGATGTATTCATCTGACAGTGCAGTCAGAGGATTACATGCATTTCGTGACGCAGTCGCATCGATTTGACGAAAGGCGCTGCTCCGTCTGACTTCAGGGTTATTCAAGCATTCAAAAACATTCCAACATAAATAAGTTATGGGACCACACTGAGCAGAAATAGAAGTTAACAATTACATAATACGTTCCTTTTTTCGTTCTACACTACTCTATCAGGTTACTTCTCGAATGGCAGGTTTGACATACCTTGCAGCGGCTATGACAGGTCTGTTTAGGAGGGCGGTTGCTCGCTCTGCTTGCCACCAGAAATGAGGATTTCGTGGAAGCAGAGGGAGCTCCTTGCAGTTTCTTCTGCTACCGCTGTTGCTACTTCTACTACTTTTTGCCATTAGAATCAGACTAGCAGACACGAAAATATCTGTCCAGCCGCGCGTTGTATAAGGCAAGCACACCGGGCCGCTTTGCCGCATGAAACCGGTTCTTGGCTGGTGTTTGCAAAGTCTTGGCAAATATTTGCAAGACTTGGGATATTGGCTCGACAGGTAATGCCAGTAACTATTGGCGCGATATATTTGTGAGTTCCAATCAGAGCACAATGGCGGAAAAATATGTCACTTCCTTTACATTTACAGCCATTGCACACTTAGGGTATGGGAATTATGCCATTTAAAGCCATATTGCAAATATCCTTTTTTTTTGCGAGATCTTGGCTTGGTTTGGGCAAGCTATTAAGAAGCGAAACATTTGGTATGGGAATTATGCCATTTAATGCCATATTGCAAATATCCTTTTTTTGCGAGATCTTGGCTTGGTTTGGGCAAGCTATTAAGAAGCTAAACATTTGCCAACACTTGGCACAATAGTGCCGAATGTTTTCCTAATGTTTGCCAATGAGTAATTTGCCAAGACTTGGCGAATATTAGCCAGAATTTATTTTTCAATAAAGAGCAGGCTTAAGCATTAGAGGTCATGGGAATACGGTCAGAGCGTCCCGGAGCGCTCGTCTTATAAAACGCGCTCCAGAAGGCGAGGACAGCGAGCACTTGCGAGCACTCGCCCTCTCGAACAGGCCACGAGACCGACAGTCCATCTGCAGTGGATGGTTCACAAGATTTCTACCTCCAACTTCACCTCGAACTAATTACCTGGGCTTTCCTCGTAACCAAAGAAGTAGTTCGTGCCATGACGAACATTTAAGATGGCGATAAGTCCTATACCGTTCCATCTTTGTGCAATAAAGTGTTAATCTCTCGTTAGTCCTTGCTTTTTACGTCGCAAAAATACCAGGAGATGCCGTTGAGAATCCTAATGCCCTATCAGCTTCGATTCAGCAAATCTTTTATTTTACCCGTCAGCGGTTTTTGGTTTCCATAGATGGAACGTGCACGCTCACGACATCCCAAGACTGCATGAAAGAACAATTTGCTGCAAATGCAGCTGCTGCAAAACTGGGGAGCGGACATAATTTTGTTCTCTTTTCTTCGCTGCAAAGGAAACTTTTGAAGCTTTCCAACCAGCCTGGAGAGCTGGCCGCCCTCGGATAAAGTCTTCTTTTGGTGTCCGTATTCTGTCTCATGTGGGCCTGACCTGCATTTTCCGGTAGGATGCTCTTTCCCGAAAAGCAGGGCATGTCAAGCTGATGGGCTCCTCCCTGACGTCACAGAGAGATCCGAGCGTCCTCTTCTGTCACTGCTCCCACGTCCTTCT
This sequence comes from Theodoxus fluviatilis, assembly GCA_034096865.1. NCBI lineage: Eukaryota > Metazoa > Mollusca > Gastropoda > Cycloneritida > Neritidae > Theodoxus > Theodoxus fluviatilis. The sequence goes on along the minus strand of JAWQFJ010008793.1, from coordinate 5,422 downwards.
TAAAGGCACTTAGGATTTCAGCTTTCACTGTAGCATGAAGGCCCACACATCGCTACATGCTGCTGCACTAGGTGGGGCGGAAACATTATTCTGTATGGAGTAGGAGACATCCGTTCCCTTCTGTCCATGCAGTTGTGTCACGGAAGCTTTTATATCCTTGAAATGATTTCTGATTCTATGACACCTACGGCCGGCGGCCTTGATCCAATGTTAAAGAATATCACTGGATGAGAAATACACTACTGTTTAATGTTAGATATGATGATGATAAATCAAAATGGCAGTCAGCCAATATGTAACGTCAAAGCTCTAGGACAGATAGTTCAACAGATGACATACATTCAGTCGTGGATGACACTGCACATACCGTCCACCTTCGAAAATGATACGACCTTTAGGGATTACGTCTGCAGACGCAACGACGTTTGAGGCCGGGTATCAGCCTTCTTGTTTATCGGAGGAGACTGGTCACGAGGTGTTTTATGGCGCAAACCGGAAGTCCCACAGAGGCAACTTCCGCCCTTGAAGACAGCTCCGAAAAAGGCCGTGCGTCCGCTTTGTGAAGAACGTCGTCAGCTCTAAGAAGCAGGGAGTTTTCCCGATGTTAGATCCTCGTTGAGACCGATTCCCATCCTGGGCGAGGCGTGCCCTAGCAAATGTGATTACGAAATGTGTGGGATTTTTGTCGCTTTTTCCACTGACCCTTTGGAACACAAGCTCCTCTGTCTCGATCGCAAAATGGTCTTAGCGATGCGAGAATTCTGTTCCTGTTTTTTAGCAGTTGGGTTGATCGAGTCTTGTTTTTGCCACGAGCGCTCTCTACTGAGATAGAGTGGTTCTGAGAAGTCGTCCCTACATGAAAGCGGGGTGCACCCGTGACTTAGAAGTGCAATGACAGCACTGGAGGTCAAAATAAGGAGGCCCATCATACGTTTAAAATCGTTTGACTGCTTTTTTTAACGTATTTACCATGTTCATTTAAAGGAACGTTGGACACGAGGATGATGACAGTGACGATGACGATAACGAAAATATTGATTGCAGTAACGACGATAACGACTACAACGAAGACGACGATGTCGATGATGACGACAACGACAATGACGATGATAACAACGACGACGAGAATGACGACGACAACGACGATAATGATGATAATGATGATGATGGTAATAGTGATAGTGATGGTGATGGTGATGATGGTGATGATGATGACGACGACGACGACGACGACGACGATGATGATGACGATGACGATGACGGTGATGACGACGACGACGACGACGACGACGACGACAACGATGATGATGATGATGATGATGATGATGATGTTGATGATGTTAAAAAAGACTACGATGACGATATAGCAGTGGCACTGATGCCGTGATCGTAACAATGATCGTGGCAAAGACTTGGCGGAGACATGCCTAAGGCGGTAACCTTATCAAGAACAAAGGGAAATTTTATTTTAAATGCAGCGAGAAAAAAAAGATGTTGACTTTTACATTCAGAACTTGCTTTTTTCTTTCTCTTTTTTTCTCTCCACGCTTTTACATTCTTCCAGAAAATGGGTTCTTATGGAATTCTACAATGCCCCAGCTTGCCTTCGACAGCTTTGCACTTAGTCTGGGGGGACAATCGATGACGTCTTCAGACTGTCGATAATCTGCCACTTTGACGGAAGTCCAGACGCCGAATCGGGAAAAAGTCGCCAAAAAGTCGATGTCCAACAAAGTGACCTCCTTCTTCAAGTGACCTCCTTCTTCATCCTTTCTTCCTCTGCACCTAAACTGATTTACGAGATTTCCAGTCACTGCGTGCGAATCGCTCTTCGTCCTTCGATCAATTTTCATGGATAGCCACGTCACTGCGGAAATTCTTTGGCTGACAGGCGGCAAGATCACAAGAAACCACACCCGAAAGGCGTTGATTACTGTCCCCTTTGGCCGAGGATCTTGCACGCGCAACGAGGTACTGGCCTGATTGTCTCCCTTTCCTGCGCTCTCTAGGCATTCCTGGCCTGAGGATCGAAGGGAAGGATTAGTCGGTCTGTCAGCTCCGTGCGCAGTGACGCTGGTGGTCCTGACGCGGGAGATGTCTGTGCTGCTCTGCGGTTGCCTGCAAAACTTGGAGGTTTCGCACCAAGAGCGCTTGAGATTTCCCCACCATAACCCAGACATAAAGACGGGCTTGTTTATCTGACACCTCTTGTCTGGTCTTGTGGCTTTGCAGTTTAATGCCAGGAGTAATGCAACGTTTATGTATTGCTTTTCTTTTAAGCTGAGTGAATTATACTTGTGCACGGAAGAAAAACATTCTTGTATTCCTGTGTGGAAGTAACATTATCTAAACGCCATTATTATAACAAGTTCCGAATTATTGTTGTGCAAAATACTTTGCTTTATTGGAGTTTCGCTATTTTATGAGTGTTGTCTTTGCCATCGAATCAGAGTTTTGCGTGTAGATTGTAGGTGCTGTATTCAGACACACCGGAAACGACTCATCTCTGGTGTACCTGAATGCTTGTTTTGGGAACTTGAAGCCTCGCCCCAATTTTGTACTACTCAAGCAACCTACTGTAAATGCATACAAAATAATTAAATAAATTTATGTCTCTGTTTTTTGTTTTATTTGTAATATGAAACAATCATCCGAGCAACAACATAGTGTGGAAAACTTACTGATGCTTCGGAGTTGGCAAGCTGTGCCGTTGCGTGCCGGATCTCCATTACCAGGAAAGTTAATCTGTTACGGACAGCTGCAAAATCCCACCATCAGTAACCAGAAAGCCACCCTGCAGTGGATTTGCGATACAACCACTCGCGCGCGCTCACGACTAATGTAAGATTGCGCCCAGGCTGATAGGTCACGCAACGTAACGATTTCAAAGGCATCAGCTTGATTATCGCGTGTTTGATCATG